>VSDK01029451.1:202294-223534 GCA_009767595.1 Symbiodinium kawagutii | reverse complement strand
GTGTGGTGTTGGTGTCTTGGTGCGGTGTGGTGTCTTGGTGTGGTGTCTTGGTGTGGTGTCTTGGTGTGGTGTCTTGGTGTGGTGTGGTGTGGTGTAGTGTCTTGGTGTTGTGTGGTGTTGTGTGGTGTGGTGTGGTGTGGTGTGGTGTCTTGGTGTGGTGTCTTGGTGTGGTGTGGTGTAGTGTCTTGGTGTGGTGTGGTGTGGTGTGTTGGTGTTGGTGTGGTGTGGTGTGGTTTGGTGTGGTGTCTTGGTGTGGTGTGGTGTGGTGTGGTGTGGTGTTTTGGTGTGGTGTTGTGGTGCGGTGTCTTGTTGTGGTGTCTTGGTGTGGTGTTTTAGTGTTGGTGTTGGTGTGGTGTGTTGGTGATGGCTCAAAGGAATTTATGAATCGTTTTGTCGCCATCTGTCAAAACGGTTCGTTTTCGATTGTTGAATGCTTTGTGTGGTGTATGAACAGACTGTTGTGTCGTGGTGCATGTATGTGGTTTAACCGGGGTCATAGCGGTTCTCTCTCTCTCTCTTCCTTTATACCTCTCTGTTCTCTCTACCTATCTCCCTCCGTCTCTTTCTCTCTGTCTCTATCATCATCATCATCATCATCATCATCATCATCATCATCATAATCATCATCATCAGCATCATCGTCATCATCAACATCATCGTCGTCATCATCATCATCATCATCATCATTATCATCGCCGTCATCACCTTTATTTTCATTATCCTCTTTCCTTCGCAGTGTCTACAGGCCAAAGCTATCATGTGGGGTTATCCGGTCCTATAATTTTTCACACCTCTGGGACATGATTTGTTCCTTCGTCACAGCTCTGGAACCTAATTTGTTCCTTTTTCACACCTTTTCACACCTCTGAAACATAACTTGTTCCTTTTTCACATCTCCGGGACATGGGACATAACTTGTTCCTTTTTCACACCTCTGGGACATAATTTGGTTTTTCACACCTCTGGGACATAAATTGTTTTATTTCCCACACCTCTAGGACGTAACCTGCCCCTTTTTCACACCTCTGGGACATAATTTGTTCCTTTGTCACACCTCTAGGACATAACTTGTTCCTTTTTCACACCTCTGGGACATAAATCACACTTCTGGACACTAATTTGTTCCTTTGTCACACCTCTGGGACATAGTTTGTTCCTTGTCCAGACCTCTGGGACATAGCCTATTCACACCTCTGGGACATAACATGTTCCTTTTTCACACCTCTTGGACATAACTTGCTCCTTTTTTCACACCTCTAGAACATAAATTGTTCCATTTTCACGCCTCTGGGACATAACTTGTTCCTTTTTCACGCCTCTGGGACATAGTGTGTTCCTTTCTCGCACCGGGCACGACTTGTTCCTTTTTCACACCTGCTTGTTCATTTTTCACACCGCTGCGATATACCCCGTTCTTTTTTCACACCTCCGGGACATAACCTGTTCCTTTTTCACACCTCTGGGACAAAACTTGTTCTTTTTCCACACCCTCTGGGACATAGCTTCTTCCCTTTTCACACCTCTGGGGCATATTTTGTTCCTTTTCCACACCTGGGTTCCGGGTTCCAAAGTTCCAGGGTTCCAGGGTTCCAGGGTCCCAGCATTTCAGGGTTCCAGGGTTCCAGTGTTCCAGTGTTGCGGGTTCTAGGGTTCCAGGGTTCCCAGGTTCGATGTTTCCAGGGTTGCAGGGTTACAGGGTTCCAGCGTTCCAGGGTTCCGTTCCGGCTTTTGGGTTGGACAAAAAACGAGACACCAGCCCCAACCCTAGAGATTGAAACCCAACTTCTCCGCTGTTGGGAAGTTCCAAACCTATCAGTTGACTTGAGCAGGACGATGTCGATCACCCAGCATTCAAAATTTTGCCAGCGAATAGCAAGTGGAAGAAGGTGGTCCATGTTTCTGTTGTTTCCAGTGAAAGGGACAACTTTGCCTGTATGCAAATGTATCGAAGAACAAATGAACAAAGGCCGTTTTTTGGTCTATCCAGGCATTGGCTCGGTGAAATAAAGTTATCCCAACGTTGACAGAATGGATTGAGGAGACTGGACAAGTTTGGAATTATTCGATGTCATTGTGGATTCCAAATGTCAATGTCCGTTGAAAATTTCCATTCAATGCTGTCACTCTGGAGCCGAATGGACTGAATTGAACGTGGGTTGCTGCCGCTCACTGCCATCTTCACCATTGCGCCAATTATCAACAGAACACAATGCGCACAAGACATGAGTGTCACCATAGCTACAGCCGATCAAACAAGATGGCCAGCACATCACACTTTAGTCAAGCCAGAAATCATTGAAAAGCGAAATGTAATTCCAAACAAATGAAAAACAAATGAAGAACAGGACCAGGAATTGTACGGTCACACATGTGTAATTAACAAGTGCTGGTAACCTCTTTTCATTTACAAACTACTGGACAATGATGAACCGTGAAAACTCCCCAACATTGATACCATCATACAGACCTGCAACTATTGGGACATGTTCACGGCTAAGACCCAAACGAATTTTATGGCACCTCAAAGCCACTAAAATTTATCTGTCGAACTGATTTCACAGGCTGGCGTGGATTGAATTGTCCGATATAGTTTAGTACTGGGCCTCCCGCAAAATCGACTTGCAAATTACTTTTTGTTTCTGCCTCAGATTAACAATAGCATGTCACGAGGCCATTAAACGTACATGTTTTCAAGTCGGCATTACCAATTGCCCACTGTTTTGCACAAGACCATGCAGAAATGTCCAAAATAGGATCCTTGAATCCTTCAGGCGAGAAGGCTTGCTGAGATCAAATTCTGACCAGTGATGATGAATTTGGTTAGTGATTGCTGGCGATGAGTGATGATGACAATCAGGGTTGAGGATGGCAGTGGTGAATATCACGACGATGGTGGTGATGATGATGATGATGATGATGGTGATGATGATGATGATGATGATGATGATGATGATGATGATGATCAATTCCCCAAACCTACCACTTATATAGAAAGATTCAAACAAGTTCTGACACTTGGTACTTGGAGCAAACGTCTGTCGTTTCTTTCTCTCCGGCGCGCTCTGCCAACAGCAAATGTATATAAGTTTCTGGTCAAGCACTAATACAACCACAAATGGGAACTTGTTTCTCTGCTGGAACCGCAAAACGAAAAACTAATCAAGCAACGCAAGAGTGGACGCACTACCCAAAAAATGAACAAACCAATTGACCAACTACCTGCAAGAAAAGTCTAAAATTCTAAAGTGTTACACTTACTGCTTTGGTTGCAACTAGAATGCCCACAAGCAAGGTTAAAAGTTCTGACTCAACTACTTGTAGCGATAGTTTGTAACCAGTTGTTAATAGGCGCTGGCTTTCAAACAGTTGAGAATTTGAACAGTTGGTTACAACTAATTGCAGGGTTGCAATCTTGACATTTACAGTCCAGCCTTTTACTTCGGCAAAGGGATGGTCCCGCGCCAGGCCTTTCACATGTGAAACCATGTGAGCAAAATGGTCGTGCGTCACGCGACAACAGGCTTGACATTCGCCAACACCTGATGTCTCTAATGCGAGACAGGTCATCTAATTTCCTGCCCTGAAACATCCTTCCACATCAAATGCCAAATATGCTAAACTGGCTGAGTATTTCTACGTCACGTTCAATCCTCATCACACGATCGTTGATCATCCGCAAGAAGCGAAGTGATTGAAGGCTCCACATCGGCACCTCTAGCACGGTCAAATCCAAAAGGCTGTCCACAAACTCAGATTGCGTCAAGACGCCTCCTGCGTGTTGAAAGAACACGGGACTCTCACAGAATCCGTACGACTACAAAGTGACACTGACTTTGGAGACTACAAAGTGACACTGACTTAGGAGAGAAATGGCGCATGATAAATAAAGGCATCCAAACATAGTTGCAAATCACAAAACATTGCACACTCTTCAGACAGATCACGTCCATCCACATCCAGCAATTGAAACAACTCTGTCATGTCATTCACGGAGAGCTTCTTCAAATCCTTTGCCGGAATCACATCAATCGGAAGCTGCGCCAATTCTTCCTCCGTGAGGCAACCATCAGAATCCACGTCCATACGTTCAAAGGCTGCCAGCAGTCCGGGCAAAGCTTCCTACAAAATGAGAAAGCGCCCTCAAACCAAACAAAAGTATTCACAAAAAAAAACAACCCGAAACCCAAACGTCCACGATTGGAGGAAAAATGCCTGGGATTCAAATAAGTCTATTGGACGAAAACAACTTCAGACAAAGTCGAGGCTTGAAGTCCTTCACCTTCTGCTTCTTGCGGTTTGCTTGAACGTCGGCTTCCTCCTCTGCGAGTTCCAGCGCGTTCTCCACAAAAATGGCCGCAACCTTGGTATTGTTTAAACAAATTGTAGACAACGACGTTGACCACACTGCAAAGCATGGGCCACATCTTTTACGTGCAGTAATTTGGCGGCCAAACGCTTAGGGTAAGCCCTTACATCTGCTCACCAATGATCAAGCGGATCATTTTGGCCAATCCAAGTGAAGACATAGACTGCTTCATCGGGTCGCACTGCTTTTCAATTTGTTTGTCTGTGTACCCTTTGCCAAGAAGTTTCGTAACTCATACTTAAACCGAAATGCCATGAGTCACGATTGAGTAGGACTGGGTCGGAAACTCGTAGCCCGACCAGTGGGCAACCAAATCTAAACAGATGCGCTGCCAAGTGGCCAAGTTCATCAAGGCAACACCCATGAGCCATAAGATAGGCACGAAGAAAAAAAAGAGCACTGGTTTTGCCATGATCAGCGGGAAATAAATTCCAGCAATCGAGTCCATCGTCATAAATTGAAGCCTTGGTAGCCAGCAGTACTGACATGTGTATCAACAAAAATGGATCCATGACAGTTTTTCACGGAAGCGTGTTGGAGGTTCCCTTCCCTATATTGAATACAGAATGATGCACAAGACTTTTCAGACCCAGACATGCTCAAACATGTTCGGCAAATCGTTTCAGAACAACCTTCAACATTTCAATATATTGCAATACCTCCCAGTAATGAAGTGTTTCTTTCAAAGAACCCAACTCGTATGACGCAACCTGTGCCCCTTTGAGTACGTAGCGCCTACCACATTTTGTCTTCGCTGCCAATATTCTAAGTTCAAGAATCCTCATGCAGATACATAGGCTATTGAAGATATTTTTGCCCGGGCGTCCGAAACAAGGTCTTAGATCTCAAGGATTATTGCCTACGCGTACGTCTTTTCTTCTAGTGTTCATATGGTGTTCGTACAGCATGCACATACAGAACAACGACCTGCCGGAAACAACCAAAGCATGCGAAATGAAGTTTTTGTTTCCCCACCTCCCTCTCTCTTCCTTCCCACAACAGCGAACTCCAGATCTCAGGGGGCTCTGCCGGACCACAACCGCAAAACTCCAGATCTCGGTGGGCATGCCCGTGTCAGAGAGACTGTCAGAATAGATGCCAGAATTATGCCAGAAAGAATGTCAGATAGAATGTCAAAATATACAAATATGTAAATATGAATGTGTATAATGTAAATACAAAATACTATATTTATATTTACATATACACATACATATACATATACATATACATATACATATACATATACATATACATTTACATATACATTTACATATACATATACATAAACAAAATGCATATACATATACATATACATATCAATATACATTTACATATACATTTACATATACATATACATATACATATACAGAACCATTTACATGTACATATACATATACATCTACATATTATATACAGAACCATTTACATGTACATATACATATACATATACAGAACCATTTACATGTACATATACATATACATCTACATATTATATACAGAACCATTTACATGTACATATACATATACATCTGCATATACAGAAGCATTTACATTTACATATACATATATACATATACATTTACATACACATATACATACAATAAACATGTATATATATATATATATACTACTACCGACATATATTTTGAGTATGTGTTTCCGGTACAAGTAGAATATGAAAAAATCAAAACTTCGAGAGGTCCAGACAGAATATTCCCCATGCACGTAGAAATATGCTAAGATCGCAGTATGTAGATTTTGAAATAACCTGGGAATACACACAATATGTGAGTATAATCAAGTACATATCAGTAGTGTACATGTTCAATTTACCGTGTAGTAAATTGTAAATATGGTATTGTATATCCATATTATCAAAATAGTTGTTTATGTTTGATCAGATTTTCTTTGTGCTTCTGAACTTTGCCTAGTTCTGAAATTTGACTGTGCCTATTCCCAATTGGCTTTGATTATTGATAATTAAGTTTGATTATTTCTAATCAAAATCAAGTACTGCTAATTAGATTTGATTAGTTAGGAACGGTTGAATTTGATTATTGCCAATCGCATTTGCTGATTCCCGATTCAATTTGATATTGCCAATCAAATTTGACTATAGTAATTGTGCCCACTTGAATTTGATTATTGCTAATTGAATTTGATTGTTGCCGATTGATCTTGGTTATTGCTAATCGAATGTGATTATTGCTGATTGAACTTGCACATTATTGCATATTTGCATTTGATTCTTGCCAATTGAGCTTGATTATTGCTAATTGCATTTGAGTATTGCCTATTCAATTTGATATGTTTTTGATTGTTGCTAGCTGCATTTGGATATTGCTAGTTCCATTTGATTGGTCCCGCTTGAATTAAACTATTGCAAATTTAATTTGATTATTGCTTTTTCCTTGGGCCTGTCTGTGCTGTGGGTTGCCAAAATTATCTAACTGCAACGTTTTGACCATGTTTGGTGCCTGCCATTTAAATTCAGAAACGCCTTTATCATTTTTGCTGTATGGTTGCCGACAGACTGATGATAAAGAATGGTCATTTCGCTAAGGTCTTAGGTATTCAATGTAACTCGTTTTAATTGAATCTAGCAGTTGTTATTCGAAATTGATCATCAATTCATAAATCTGATAATTAGTAAGTGAACTCTTGGTCTTTTGAAGAAAAGTTGCATATGTTGACTTTCAAGAAAGATCAAGTTTGACGATAATTGATCGAATTTGATACCTTTTGATTGAATTTGACTGCTGGTCATTGAAATTGACTATTGTGAATTGAATTTGACTGTTGGTAATTGAAATTGATTATTGCTAATTGAATTTGATTATTTTTGGTCAGATTTGATTATCTTCGATTAATTTGGAATATTCCTATTGTAATGAAAATGTACTCTAGTCAATTCAATGTGATTATTACGAATGATTTCTGCCTTGATGCATGAAATTGATTATGATAAATCAAATTTGATTTTCACTCATTGAAATTGATGATTACGAGTTGAAGTTGACTATCTTTTTCATTGAATGTAGTTATTGGCATTGATTCTTTTCAATTGCATTGAACTTGTGTTGATTGAAATTGATTATTGCTATTTCGTTGGGCCTTTCTGTGCTGTGGGTTGCAAAAATATTCCAACTGCGAAGTTTTGACCATGTTTGATAACTACGGTTTAAATTCAGAAACGCCTTTATCATTTTTGTTGTATGGCTGCCGACAGAATGATGGTAAAGAGTGATCATGTTTCTTTGGGATACAATGTAACTATTCTTTCATTTTTGTTGTATGGTTGCCGACAGAATGATGGTAAAGAGTGATCATATTTCTTTGGGATTCAATGTAACTATTCTTCAGTGAATTTAACAGTTGCTAGTCCAAGTTGATCATTAGATCATCAATCTGAAGTAATTGAATTTTGTTCTTTTGAAGAAATTCTGACTATATATAGATCAAATTCGACAAGTAGATGGGCTAGACTGACAGATACATACGTGGACAGGTAGATGGATGGGTGGGTGATAGATGGTTCGATGGACAGACAGATAGATGATTACAAAGAAAAACAAATAAATGGAAACCCATGTTTGCTGCCCATTGAGCGGCAGACATATTGTTCAACAGGGCCACAAGTCAAAGCAAAACTGCATGTAATATGCATGTGTATGTGTCTAAAATATATCAGCAAACATATTGTTTAACAGGACCACAAATCAAAGCAAAACAACACGAAATATGCATGTGTATGTGTCTAAAATATCAGCAAACACATTGTTCAACGGGACCACAAATAAAATCGAAAGTGCATGTAATATGCATGTGTATGCGTCTAGAATATCAGTATCTTAACCCATATAATAACGGACAGACACTTAGAATATGAAATCAACGATTTTGGATGTGAATTTTACGTCTTTCAGAAAATTGAAAAATTAATTCATAGACAATTCATGTACTCCGGGGAGGGTGCAGATAGAATATCCACGAGTGCACTTAGAATGTATATATATATATATATCATATTAAGACATCACATGTATGATCTTGTTATTTACACGAAGGAGAATGTTGTAATAACGGTCTGGAAGCGGCTCCTGTGTGGAAGGTAACAAGTGTACAAGGTTTTC
This sequence comes from Symbiodinium kawagutii, assembly GCA_009767595.1. NCBI lineage: Eukaryota > Dinophyceae > Suessiales > Symbiodiniaceae > Symbiodinium > Symbiodinium kawagutii. The sequence continues at coordinate 215,032 of VSDK01029451.1, read as the reverse complement.
ATCATTTAGCATAATCGAACAATACATATGAAATCTAAAAAGACAGTATTTATCTAGTTTCGATATTCTAACTGCACTGGTTTGCATATTCTAACTGGATATATGATATTTTAATGCTCGGGTATTTTTTTTAGTATTCTAACTGCTTCATATAATTTTTTCGTGTTCTAAGTGTTCGGCCGCTACAGTATTCTAATTGCATTATCAAAATCGGTATTCTAACTGCAAGATTTCGCAGTGGCTCGTACGTTGGGCGAATCTGAAAACCTTTTTCCAAAAGAATGATATTCTAACTGCTCATTTGCTAATGTATATACATGAGATATACTTCCAAATAGTATGTCAGAATCATATGCCAGGATCGGGTCACTCGAGGAAGAGTATTCTTCGTGTGGGCGTGTTTCTGTGTGTGCGTGTATGTTTGAAACTGGCTAATCAGTCATGCTAATTGTGTGAATTACGAAAACAAAATCCATGACTGAGCCTATTCAGCCGGGGGTAGTGAGCGTTCGTGGACTCACCACTCAACAAAGACACTCCAGGTTTGCTGTGATATGCAATCTGGACGCAGCAAGTTGCATTGAGTGCAACTGGCTAAGCTTAGAAGCAGAACATTTATTCTCACCCTGTTAGGAACTCGACTTAGGTAGCAGGTGATGACAACCTCACCATTTCAAAGTTCCAGTTCAAAATAAGCATTTACTCTCAGTTCTGTGTTCTCTTGTCATAACCTACAGCTAGGCTAAAGAAGGAACAAACACACAGCTGAGAGATTTGAGTTTGCGCAGAGCCCTGAATCAAACGGTATCAGCAAGTGTGGCACCAGCAAAAACACTTGCATTCATCTGTTCTATTGGAAGGGAGCATTTTTCCAAGGCACCTGCATTACCATTGGTATGGCAACTGGTCCAAGCCACAAGCCCAGCATGGAGAAACATGGAACATAAACCACAAACCATGAACTGTGTTGCACTTCCAATTTCATCCTCTTCGCATGGGGTCTATCCATGTGTGTGTGTGCGTGTTTGTTTGCTTGTTTTCTCTTTTAAGCAAAATATGAGGAGGTCCTTGAAGCGCATCTTTTTAATGTATGTTGTTAAAGAATGCTTCCGAATCAAAGGAAGTGCAAAGGGGTTTTGTAGTCCAGAAACAGGCTGGCACCGAAGCAGCTTCCCTCCATAGTCCCAAATTCGGGGCCCTAAAAATAAAAAAAAATCTTTGAAAAATACCAGTCTCGAAACAACATCCATGAGTGCAAAAATATCCATGAATCAAATTCTTGAGTGGACAATCATCTGCTGTCAACATCAATCACAAAAAATACATATGCCTAATTCAGGATAGGGACAGAGTCAAGATTGCACGAGGTACACTGCCAAAATTATGCGCCACAATCTCCGCAACATTCCCATCTCCTTCATCTCCCATCAAAGCCAACCTGTCATCCTTGGTGATAAACTCAACTGCCATGCAACCAAAAATATACAGCATGAGAAAAGCCAAAATGGCGGAGGAAGCGATGGTCAGCGAAGAATTGACGATGCCATAGACGAGACGCCAAACATCCTTGAACCTACCCAGCAGCCGCAACACCCGTGCCAATCGCAGTAACCGAAGGCCACGAATCACAAGAACCTTGTCCCAGTCGCGGAAGTCAATCTTCATCAGCGGGGCCGCAACCAAGAAGAACATGCCGGTTAGCACTAGGAAAAAGTCCAGCAGGAACCACGCGTCGCAGAATATGTTCGGACCTTTTGCCACGAATCGCAGGGTGACTTCCACCGTGTAGACAAATAAGAAAGACCTCTCAACCGCAGTCATCCACAGAGGTGGAGCACTGTTCAACTCTAGATCTGCTTGGATCCCAATCGTGATCAAATTTAACAAAATGACCAAACTTGCACAGACCTCAAATGGTTTGGACTTTACAATTTTTGCGGCTATTCCGCGCAATTTCTGCATCCAATTCGGATCATTGTTGGCAAACTGTGATTCGCAAGTCATTCCTGTTTGGTACAAGTTTTGAGCAGGAGGAAGGGGTTCCTCAAGCAACCTGTTGACCCGATTGGAGGCCCTGAAAGTCTTCTTCTGCCCTCGGGTTGTTTCTTCCTTGTTGTAGCTCTCCATTTGTGAATTCACATGTGCATGGAAACTGCCCTCGTCGGTGAATTTGTTGACCTGCACCCGCTGAAGGTCTTTCAAACCTGCTGCATCAGCTGGACTCTCCCATTCGGCAGAGCTGAGATGCGACACAAGTTGGCTCACCGTCTTTTGCAGGTTCTCATGGTTGGTCTGCAGGAACTGCAAACTTTCCACGAAGGCACCCTGCTGCTGTTGGATTTGACCCATAGCAGCCTGGAAGGCAGCCTGCTGCTCTTGGATTCGACCCATAGCAGCTTGAACCACATCGCTGGCCATGGTGAAACTAGGACGGGAACCTGACAAACAAGTTCTGCGCTGCGGGCCAAACAAACAGATCAATTTCATCACTGAACAAAATTGAGCATGTGAAAGTGCAAATTGCAAACAGCTTCGAATTTGTTCCAAGGCCTTCTGAATTTCTTGCACAAGCTCTTCCGGAATTGGGTTGAAGCGAGGAATCTTTGCGCTTATGAAAGGATGAGCGCTATATGACTACCGCCTTTCTGTTGCAATGGAGTTTGCATCTTGCCAGCCCCGAAAAAACGACATAAATGCTCATGAAAATTTGCTGAACCTGCGCAAACTGTGCAGTTGGGAATTAGGGAATCGGACTGTCGTCTTTCTGGTCCGGCATGATCCCTTGGCCGAAAATGTTCAAGCTACTGGACGCTTGACGCCGGCAATCTTTGCCCTTGGGAAATACATGTTTTCCAAAAAAAGATCCGGTGCTTTAAATCCATTGGGTTCGTTCTTTTGTTTGGGCTGTCGACCCCATTAGCAAAAAGCCAGGTGACTCGGCCAAAGCACTTGAATGCTAATTATGGCGTCTAGTTTCTGACTTCAATTTCTTCGAGGACAACCCCTTGCCGAAGAAGATTAAAATCTGAATTCAAGTTTCCTTCGTTTAAGGAAATTCTGAAGAGCCCGATGCCGAGGCTGGATATTTCTGTCAGGACGACAGTACCCATCATTGGCAATGATCCGCTCTACAAAATCCTGTCCCGTGCTGCGGTTGTATGCGGGCAGGCGCACGGCCAACTTTCACAGTTCCAAAAGATTCGACTAAAACTAGACTTATGATGAAGAAAACTGTGAAAGGAGGGAAAAAGCAAAACCGAGAGCACACCTGAACCATATTTGATCGAACACACAGCCCGGACCACTGCGCCGCTTGCCATGGCACAGCCTGGCTGAAAACTGACAACAAAAACTCGGGCCTGCTCCCTCATGAGACACCCACCCAAAAATCAACGGTCCCAAACCTCAGCAACGCCACCCAGCTTGCCACAGGAGCAGCCCTTAAATCCAACTCCAGCCTTGCGGCGTGGGGCGAAACACTCAGTTCATCTCGGCCCCAGGTTTCATGATTTTTTTGTCTGGTTCCGTTGGCTTGATGCAAGCACACTCTTTTTCACTTGGGCTATGCTGATCTCACGTACAGTGGGATAGGCTTGATTCCTTTGGAATGTGAGTGAAACTTGTCAACTTCGTGTACCACCGGCACATCGCTGATGAATTGTATCTCGTGTCAAGTATCGATCAAGCTGAAAAGAACGAAGTGCCAAGATTGATCAGGGTGGGTGGGTGGGCTAAATTTCGAGGAGGCCAAGGAAAACGCGGCCCACCACACCCACCCTTGATCTATAAATGGCATCAAGCGCAATCCTTCGATAGCTATCAACTCCACAAGGCTGTTTGATCACAAGCGAACTGCACCGTCTGGTTCCGTTGACTTGATGCAGGCACACTCTTTTTCACAAGGGCTATGCTGATCTCACTCCCCCTTTTGAACAATCAGCATGCCAAGTGAATTTTCATATAATCAAGGATCTTCAAGAAGACTTCCATTACCAAGCCAGTCTGCTCAAGGTCAGCCGTCAGGAGTGGGTGACTGCAAAGCCTCGAGGGGTAGTCACTGATATTCGCCTCAGTCGGAACCCTTGCAAACCAGAGAGAAGTGTTCAAGGCAGTCTCGATCTCAAGATGATATGAAAGGATGGCCCTGGCAATTGAACCCGCTGCATTCGCCTTGATCAAAGCATATCGAAGCATCATTGTCCCCGAACCACACATGTAAGTCATCAGCTGTCGTCTGGCACCAGTGCGCGATGCCAACCACAGCAGCCAACAACTCAAGCTCGAAGATGATGGTGTCCTTCTTGTCAGTTCCAAGGAAAATGCATTGCTCGACTGTGATTGGAAAGCCGATCCATGCAACCACCGATCCAAGTTCATCCACTAAGGTCCCACCTACACCACCAGTTCTGAGCTCGGGCTCGTACGAAGCATCAGTGTAGATGAACCATTGTTGCTGCTTTGCCGAGGTTATTGAACGAGGTTTGCCAGCCTCAAGGCGCAACTTCATGTACCGAAGGGCCGCGCGAACATCGTCACTCAACATGGGGTTGCTCCCATACGCATGGTCCACCAGTTTCTTCGGCACCAATGAACCAAGTCTGCCATGGATGAAGCTGTCTGCGAAGCCAAGCCTTCCACGAAGCGACAAAGCATCATGACGGGACAACTTCCTAGCAGAGAGTACAGCTTGAATCTGGTTGATCAATTCCTCCCTGCGGTTGGCAGTGTTGCCAACTTCCATGACAAAAGAAGGGGACTTTGTCAGATTGAACTCCACTCCCAAGGCACGGCAGACAACGTCAAACTCTGTGGATTTCTTGCCTTCCCTAGCAAAGTCCCAACCTGTCAACATGAAGACCAACTCCATTCCGCAAGCTGAAGACTTAGTCAAGGACCTGGGCGATGCCAGGATGAAATCATCATAGAAATTCGTCATCAACAACAAGCCCTTGGTTGCAATGGTGTACAACATCCTTGCAAGCCTCAAGAAAGAATAAACACTGTGCGTTGCACCAAAGGGTACAGTCAGCATCCGATAAATCTCTGCATGTCCCTTCCGATGATTGTACACACTGAAGTACGCAAACTTGAGGTGGGCTGGTTGGATAGGCACTTGACGGTACGCACTCTTGAGGTCATAGGTCTTTGCCACAAGGTCGCACGGGAGTTTGCATTCACCAAGCTCCTGAAACAGTTTCCTGATGAGCGCTCCAAAGGTATCAACCATATGTAGATCCAGCTTGTTATGAAAGATGCAAGAATCGTTGACAGCACTGATACTAAAATCATCAATCAAGCGAGTCTTGTCGTGTTGTGACAAAGGAAACCGTCGTGATACGCAAGCGCCAGGTTCAAGGTCCGAAAGCTTGTAAGGACCATCTGCCCATCCACGCTCACATTCAGTCAAGGTCTCCGCAATCAGAATCTCGTCCACTTCGGCCGAGCCAGAACTGCATGTCGATCATACCAAGGATCAGTTTGTTTCTCTTAGGAGCTTCATGCTGGAGTTGCTTCAAGGTCGTCAAGCAAGGTTTGAACTGAGACTTGAAGATGGGCGACTTCGGAACATCACCTGCCAAGGTTGAACCTTCGGTCAAAAGGTCCAACACGCCCATATCCTCGTAGTTCAGAGACTTCAAGATTTCGGCAGTGACCACAATCCTCTTGCCAGCTGTAGAGACCTGCACATGTTGAGGTCGGAGTCCTCTTAACCTCTTCTCTTCTGACTCCAGTTGTTGCGCCCGTTGCAGCCACCGTTTACACCAATCTCTGCGATAGGATGAAATCTGCTCATGGGTCCAGGTGCAGTGTTTCTGGACAACTTCAACCAGTTCTTCAGGCACCCATGCATCATGAAGCGAAGGATGCCCAACTTCGCAAGCCCTAGCAATGAAGGAATGCTCATCCCAAGGAATACCAAACGCTGCCTCAAAGTCCAGGCCTGCTTTCAGTCGTTTCGATTTGTTTCCCAACGGGTCATCAGTCCCGTTTGGAAACGAATCAACAGCTCCGTTTGAACCCGGGAACCCCCATTACCCCCTTTATCATCAGGTGAAGAACGGGCAGTCAAACGAAGAAGACGCGCACCTTTAGGAACTGTAACGACCAAACCAGAATCCGAATACAATGTGATGTCATTCGAAAGCTTTGACGTGAGACTGCAACGTATATCTGCAACCGTTTCCGCAAAGAAGACCGCAATGGAGCGATACTGCGCCACCACTGGTGGAAGCTTTGAAGTCTTAGGCTGCAACCCTGCTCGCACTCGTGAATGGTGAGGGCGGCGCATAGCATTGTCAAGGTCTGCCTGGAAGTCAAGGGCAGGCAACTGCAAACCTTTCCCAGCTGCGATACCAAGGTTACACAAAGTTTGCGAGGATATTGACTTTCAAGACTCGTTGCCCAGACCTGCTGTCCTTGCTCATTGCAAGCAAAACCCCATTCAGCATGGTGGCGATTGCGGTCACATTTGATACTCATTTGCGAGATTGTGGGGAAGTTCGCAATGATACGGGTCCATTTGTCCCGTGAGCCGCCCATCATACAATGTTGAAACTCACTGTTGTAGACCACATGGTTGGCCAAAACATGCAACACCCAAAGAGTCAACCAGAAGTAGGAGTTCTTCGGGTTTTCAACAATCACCAGAATGCCCTTAAGGCAACAGATGGCATAGATCTTCATGCTAAATTCGAAAAGGAGGTTCGCTAGGCGAACACGCTCTGCTTCCGCCGCTGTCAACCAAGGGAGACCTTCCGGATACTCATTGGATCGCAGCGGAGGAGGGTCACCTTCAAATCTGCGTATGTCACGGGCCCTTGAGGCCGTCCCACAAACAGGAGCCAGGTGAAACCGCAAAAGGTTCGGTGATTCAAGCCAAGAGAGAAGGAGGGCTTGGTCTGCTTCTTTGAAAAAATCCAACTGCAATATAGATACACGCGCATTGCTCTTCCGATGTTGTCAACCGCAAATGAATTTTCAAGTCCATACTGCTTTGCAACTGAACAAAGAATACCAACACCGGCAAAAAATCAAGCATATACAATTTATTTGCATGGTAACCATCTCAATCTCGATAGCTCACATTCACCGAACTTCAGGCGCCAGCTTTGGCATGCTGCATCAATGGATGATTCTGCTGGCAACGCGGCTCGGCGCAAACATGCCATCCACGTGAATATCGTTCTCCTGGGCGCACCTTCAAAGACTCAGGGCAACCTGATGCGCAATTGAACCCAAAGCAAATCGACTCTCCATTGGTCAGTTTGTGCCACTTTCCTCGAAGCTCACTTGGCACAGGGGGTCCTGAAGCTTTGCCTTTCCGACCACCTTTGGCCTTTCCACGCCCTTTGGGCGCTTGATTGTAAGGAGCTGTCCTTTCAGGTCGGCTTGCGGCAGCCGATGTAGCCTGAGAAGCAGGTTTGACCACTGGAGCCAAGTACAAAGCAATGTTTGGATCATGTCGCAGATTCAACAATGTGGTACCCAAGGGGTAACTTCCATCTGGTTGCTGCCTGATGTCATCTACCACTGTTGACAACCGTGACCATGCAGCTTTGTCACACTGAAGAACCTGTGCTAAGCTTGGCCGGGAATATCCCGGGGGCGGTTCTCGATGCATAGATTCGAAGAGCCAACTCTCCCATGTACAATGCTGAGCATAGGACATGATTCTTGCAAACTGAAACGCTAAGGCTCTGCGCACAAGTGCATAGCGCACCTTAATCTCGGAGTCCGTCGAGCACTGCAAATTGTCCTGTGAATTTTTGAGACCAAGTGACCCACGCTCCAATGTAAGTTCCTTCTGCTTTGTTGCGCCCTGTATCTCATTGGTTCGTGATATGCAGCTAGACAACTCGATGAACTTGAGCGTGTTTGCCTCATACAAGTTGCAAGCACGGTCTAGCAAACTGCGCGCTGGCTCAAGCTCGCCCTCAATGGCTACCCCAGCTAGGTTTGTTCGAAGGCCCGCCATACGTGTTGAACGTTCTGCATAGGCAATCTTCCGGGGCTGATCATCAGAACTCCTCTCAACGTTTTCACGCAGAGTTGCTACTAGATACGTCTGCGCTTCAAAGGCGGCTCGTTTGAGCCTTGTTGACTCACCTAAGGTCCCAGCCCTGCCAAGCGCTGCAGTCAGGATATTGTTGATGGTAAGGTCAGCAATCGGCTGTCCAGGTTGTCCCACAGCGAAAGCCAACTGTGAGAGACTTCGCACGCCACGATTCTGAATTGCAGTTATGGTTGCAGCTGCCAGACCCAACTCACGCAGTCTTGTGCTGAACTGCTCTTCACTGTCAATCACTGAGGTCATGGCGGCAGCTTCGTGAAGTACTGGAAAGAAAACCTATGTCATGTAGCATGCAATGCCTCATCCAGGTATCAAAGTGCGAAATGAAATAAAGAATGAAGATGACAAACTTGACTATGTTGCTTTCAACAGCTCGTGATGTTGCTTTCAACATGGCCCTTTGGCTTGGCAGCTTTCTGCGGAGTGCATGTGGCTTTCCACTTGAAACTCAAGCACTCAATCTTACGTCTTCTTGCAAATGATCTTCTCATGCCAATGCAATGGCTTTCCGTTTGTGACATGAACACTCCTGGCTTTCCAGACTTCTGAGATGTGACTTGCTATGATTCAAGCCTTTCTTTTTGACCCCAACATCTCAGGCATCCTAGATCTTGCGCCGTTTGGCAATCTGATCGATGGCCTCTACCATTTCGGTATGGGTCCAAATTCGATTGTGACTATTCGGGAAACACTTCATGCATTTCGGCAAACGAACAAGAAGCACTCTATCAGTGAGCTTGAAATTTGAAGTAAGCTTCGCACCACAAGAAAGCAAAAGTGAAATTGAATCTGCACAATGCAAAAGGCTACTCTTTGCATATCTGTAATAATCCTTGCCTTCTGGAACTTCCTCTCGAAACTGCACTGAATCCGCGGCAGCTCGCAAAGGACTTGAATCTGAACTGCTACTGTCGCTGCTGCTGTCTTCATTATCACTTCCAGAAAATGATTCAATCTCAATGGCTCCACTGCTCACAAGTTCCAATGGAAACAATGACAACTCACCAGCAGCTGCTGAGGCAGTGACCTCATCTAAGATCTTGTCCTTCACGCTTTTCGTGTCCTCCAAAAGGTTCATTGTCTCCTCAATTGCTGATATCACCGCATCATCGCCTCCAACAACAGGAGTGGCAGGAATTGGAGTGCCGGGACAGCTGTTTGCATCATCGGTGTTCTCAAACCAATGGCCGATGTGAAGGGGACCGGAGTGTTTGGAATGCCCATTGTTTCCATAGATTCTTCCTCAATGCCCAAGCCAATCCGGACTCTTCGCAGCATCATAGTCAACTTCCTCAACGCTCTTGTCTGCAAGTGTCGAGAGTACACCACCTCTGAACCGGTGAGAGCAGAACAATGGTGGCCCAACACAGACCTCGTCTCACGATCAAAGCCAGCTTTTGCACACCACACCAAAAGTGTGGCCTTCAAAGAGTGACTCCTGAACACGCCTGCATTCGTTGTGCCTTGCAAGAGAGCCCTCAACCAAGTAGCAGCTTCGCTTGTACTGAGGGGCCGTTTGCAGAAATCCTTGTTGGGCTTTGGTGCTGGGAGCAAAGGTCCAAGAGGATGGCTATGGATATCTAATCCACGCTCATGATACACATCGAGGAAAATCTCCACCCAACTCTTCTTGGTTATGCCCTCCCGGGGCACGATGATTGGGAGGAACTGTTCACGCCGCAAACCCACTGATGAAGTTTTGTGCTCAGTGGTGTACAGTGTCATACTGCCGTTGCGCTGTCTGTCCAGTTCAACGTGATCAACAAATATCTTAGATCACTCCACCTAGCTCTTCCGTAGATGCATACAAGGAAACATCCAGCACCCAATCGGTCCATGATATTGCTGTCACTCTCAAGAATGTCATGAAAGCGTCTCAAGTGTTCCAACTCCACGCTTGGTGCCTGACGAAGGGGGCCCTTCTCTCTTCGTTCGATAGCAGCGAAACCTAGCAACCTTCGAGAAGACAAGATGTCATCTGCAGAAATCAGATCCAAGGTGAACTTGCAAAAGCGAACAGTTTCCAGGAAGGCCCCAGGAACAGTGTAACCACTCTGTTGCTCAACTCGGCGATTTCGCAGAAAATGAAGGTAGTCCCAAACAACTTCTTCATGGAGAGGAATGGCACATGCAGAAAGCTAAGTATCATATCCACTACGGACATACCAATTAATGTAATTCTTGAAAGCTCCGACACGCTTGCTGATGGTTGAAGGGCTTTTGACTCCGAAACAAGCCTTGAGAACCTCTATCGCAGTGCCTCCAGTATGATCTGCTCGAAGACAAGTTGCAAGCTGGTTGCCGATTCCAAACGAATCCCAATCAAGGGAGATGATCTTCAACCAATGTCCGCCCGCAACTTCAAGCTTCTGTGATTTGTCTTCGAAATATGTCATATCAGCAATGCCACGTACAGCTTTCAAATACTTTGCATCGCAACTGTCATCAACTTCATCACTCAAAACAACTGGTGCACTGGCAGAGGCTTCATAGTAAACTGCATTGTTTTCTGGGAGGCCGACACATTCACGTTCCTGCGCAGAAGTAGCATCGGCATTTCCGAAAATCTCAGCAAGAATTCCCTGTTCCCAAGGCAGAAGCATGTCCATGGGTGTATCACGAAACTGTGAGAAACTGGCTGCAATCATCTCATTCCACTCACTTGCAGCTACAGCAGATTGCAGCATAGCATTGTGATCATCCTCCCGTTCGATCCAAGGCTCATACTCAGAACATTCAAAGGGAGGAGGAAATAAATCATCACAGCATTCAAACTCTGTCTCAGATTCTTCAACGTGTACAATTGCACTTTCTGAGGCTGCAGCTGCATCCGCGAAATCCGTGGGCTCCAACACTTCGTGTGAATCAGTGGAGGGAAGCTCAAGGTCAACATCGTCAAGAATGTGGACAGAAGAATCACCAGATGGTTGTGAGTAGTTAGCACTGGCGCTATCAAGCAAACTCGCAAATCTATCTTTAAGTTTCACAACTCCAAACTGGTCCAACGATTCAGGACTGTCCGTGGCAAATCCCCCCACCTCCTAAATTTCGAGGAGGCCAAGGAAAACGCGGCCCACCACACCCACCCTTGATCTATAAATGGCATCAAGCGCAATCCTTCGATAGCTATCAACTCCACAAGACTGTTTGATCACAAGTGAACTGCACCTTCCACCCTAGCGAATGCACACCTAGCATGACAAGAAATGCAACCAGATGTGATTTGCACAAAGGACTAGCTCTGTTCCATTTCCCCAAATGGCATGACCATGGACACGCTATATCCCCGTGGCCGCGCACCAACTGTCAGTCCCCATCATACTCATATCTGTGGCGTCGCTGATTGCGCAAATCTCCATGTCAAATGTCGAGAATGTTTCTTGCGGCATGGTGCTGACGATCCCCTTGGGGGATGTTGGCAGTTCTTCCGCACACAATGTTTCAGTCATCTTGGAAAGAGCTTAGATGCGCAAAGGAGAGCGCTGTGACCCCGCACAATTCAGCTCGGGCCCCCGGACGTCATATATACCGGTCACCCAATATACTTTCCATGCCCAAACCCGTTTTTTCAATACAGGTCACCCGGCATACTTTCCAGTATACTTTCCATCACCAAACTCTTTTTTTCCACGGACGTCACCCCGGATACTTTCCTCATGCACTTGACAAATCGGAACACAATTTGCACAAACAAATGCAGCAGCAATTCCTAGTTTCCTTTGAAAATGGGGTTCCAGCTTTGGCCACGTTTTCACGGCTAAGCGTGAACCATCTAGACTGTGACAAATCGTGATATCCCCTCAGAAAGTCACAGACCATAAGCAAGTCTAAAGCTCGTCACTTGACGGATTATGGGTGAGCCTCAACTGGTGAACGTCCCCTGTCATGGAACTGTTATTTGGCCCTTGCCCAACAAAATTTGGTCAAACCCCACTGACTGGAAAAGAAGAAAAAACAATTACGTAAACGGACACACGGCACTTGCTGTAAATGGCACTTGCCCAAAGGAATCAATCTTGTTCACTTGACAAAACGGCACACAATTCGCTCAGTAGCGCCAAGCAGTTTCTTTTTTTGAGAATTTGGGTCAATCTTTGGCCACGCTGTCACGGCCAAGGGTTAGGCACCTAATTAAGTTGCGACACAAGCTCGATCATCGACGATTCACAGACCTTTTTTTTTTCCAGGAAGTGCCTATTGCACACACGATGCAGGTCACTACGAGTCCGGAAAGCCGAAAGACTGCACATGCTCCTAAATGAGCTTCAATTAAAGCTTGATAACCGTAAGGGCAGAAACAAACCAAGAACCAAACCAGAACAACCAGCAACACCCAAAACCAACAAACCAGCAAACCAAAACCACCCCAAAAAGGACAAACCAGCCCCATAGAAAAGAGTCATCAAGCTAGCTGAACTATCATATGCACATGGTGAGACAAGACACTCCGCACTCACTCATCTCAGAAGGTGGACTTCAAGGCATCGCTCGTCTGTTTCACAGCATTGGTTCAAAAGGTTCTACTACCCAAGCCGAAAAACAACTCATGTTGCAAGCCAAGAGAGAAATTGCCAATGTTGCAGCTTCGTACAGTCAGGAAGGCAACGAAACTCAGCCACCCAAGTAAATGCGAAGATGTAAAAGAATCGTATCAAACCGCAGAAAAA
>VSDK01029451.1:157081-166822 GCA_009767595.1 Symbiodinium kawagutii | reverse complement strand
CGTTGCCTTCTCTGATTGTACGATGCTGCAACAGCTGGCAATTTCTCTAGTGGCTTGCTTCATGGGATGACTCTCGGCTTTAGTCGTTGAACGCTTTCGATTTGAAGCTGTGAGACGGATGAGCGACGCCCTGTAGTCCACCTACTGAGATGAGTGAGTGCGGAGTGTCTTCTGTTTCACCCTGTGCATCTTAGTTCAGCTAGATTGATGACCATTTATGGATGGGGCCGGTTTGCTTGTTTTGGGGTTGTTTTGGTTTGTTTGCTTGGTTTTTTGTTGTGCTGGTTGGCTTGGTTTGGTTCTTTGGTTACCCCCATTGGTCATCTTGCTCTAATTGATGCTCATGTGAAATCATGTGCAATCTTTGCAGCTTTCCGGACTAGTAGTGACCTGCATCGTGTGTGCAACAGGCACTTCATGGAAAAAAAAAGGTTTGTTATGGTCCAGAGCTTGTCTTTTTCACTTCGCAATATGTTTTTCTGACACAACGGCACAACCGCGAGCAAAAATAGAGTCACTGCAATTTATATGGAGCTTGCGTTTCGACTTGAGCGGCTGCTTGACAAGCTTTGTGCCCTGAAGGACGTTTGGTTTTCGCTCTGCGTTTACCAATCGTCCTTCGGGCACGGTGCTTGACGCTGCTGCCGCTCCCCTTTTTCTCACCAGCTCACCAGCTTTTTGAAGAGTGTGCAGTGACAGTGACGCTGAGTGGGTCTGAATAAAAGACTCCTATGAGACTTTTTTTTTCCGGGTAATGCCTGTTGCAAACAGAATGCAGGTCAATGTGCGTCCAGAAAGATGCCAAAGAAATTTAATTGTTGGATAAGATGACCATGGGAGAAAAAACAGCTAAGCCAACCAGAGCAGAAACAGCCACCACACCCACATCTTCTCTCTTCATCAAAAGCATCCTATGGCCAGTTAAGAATCCATGGTACAATCAACCAGCATGTAACTTCTGAAGGAAGCTGTCAATAAAAATAATCTCACAACTGCAGCTTCGTGCAATCCAATGAAAGCAACCTGGGAACGTACTGACAGCCAGAATGCAAAGATATAAAGCAGAAACGGAGTCTGCACCACAAAACGAGAGAAGCTGGATCAAGGTTCAGCAATGGTAGAATGCTTATGGCCACTACTGATTCTATTTATGAACAGGCAGATGGATTCTCGACTGAATTTGGGATCCTAAAGTGCCGTGCTTGTATGTCCTGGTTGGAGATGGTGAAGGCTCCAGAAGGGGTTGATGGTGGGAACAGGAAGGCCATTGAACTCCGATCAGAATTGATGAAGTTCCCCATTGGCCTCAAGGCATTTAGCTGCACCTTTATCCAAAGCATTGCCCCAAGTCGACTTATAGATCACTGAAGAAGTCAACAGATTTTTTTGCAGCATGTTGAAGAGATTTCCAAGACCTCGGTTGTTATGGACGCTCCCCTGTGTAAGAGTCGACTGTTGCGGCATCGATATGTGAACAGCTCCCTGATGCTGCGTCTTTGAAGTTGGACTCTCCAATGGCATGCTGTTTGCGTTGGGCTGATAGCCCTGCCACATTTCCCTCTCACCCTTACTGTTGCTTGTTCGCCATCTGCCGCAGCAGGTCGGAAAAGGTCCCCAAGCCTGTTCTATTTGTTCCCTTTCAGATTTACGAGCCCTGTTTATGAAAGTCTGGTTGGTTCCATGCCGACCAGTAGAATTACGATCGTACTCCCGGGCAGTTGCTGATGACGAACAGACATCACCAAAGAAGTGTGTTGAGCAATGCTTCCATAGTTGGCCCAAACTCCCTGAGTGGACACCCAACCCGGCTTTTGTGCTTGAGGAAGCCACAGATGAAGGCGAAAGGCTCCCAGGTCAGCACCTCTAGTGCTGACTTTTGTTGTTTCATTCGCTCTGCGATGTTTTGGGGGCTGGGGCCCCCCTCTCGTTCTATTTTGACATTACTACTTCTTCAAGCTCTGCTAGTTCTTTGTGGAAACACGCACATTTTCTTCAATGGTCTGGAGAAGATGTAGCCGACCATGGTAGCCATGGCTTCCCCTGCCAGTCTCTCACTGGCAATTGTAAACTTGGCACTGTCGGAAGTGGTAAGAACCAGCCATGGACGAGAAAGACGAGCGAGGTGGTTTTCCGAGAAATTTCGAAAAAGTCATTGTGGATGCATCGGCCGACACCGAGCGCGATGAAGACATTTGCCCAGGCGGCTGGTATTCCGCACCAGTCTTCTATGCCGCGCTCTTTGTGCAAGGCTGCTAGATCAATTTGAACCAGCCCCGTGGTGGCCAAAAGGAGCCAAAGGAGGCTGGAAGGGAGATTTGAGAAAGGGGTTCGAAAATGATTTTGTTTCTCCAAAAAAATTTACATGGTTGAACGTTTGTTGTTAACATTTCCGGGGCCAATGGTTTTGATCGCAAAACTCAATGTTAAAAATAAGATCAATATGATAAAATATTGAGATTGAAGTAGTAAAGTTCAGGTTCCCGGCTGAGTAGTGCTGATCGCAAAACTTCATGTCAGATGTTAAATTAAACGAACATCGATGGGCTTTAAATACATCAACTCAAGTTCACCGGCCCAACAACCTTCCTTGCAAAATTTGGTGTCAGATTTTGAATCATTTCGATGAGACTAAATTGTTCACATTGTAGAAATACCATTGTTAAAATTTCCCGGGCCAACGGTTTTGATCGCAAAGCCCAATGTCACATGTTAGATAATATGAACAAATTTGTACTGTTGATGACATTGGTTTTAAATATTTCATCATTTGAATGAAAATAAATTCTTCACATGGATCGACAAATTTTGTCAACACAATGATTAAAGTTTCACGCCCAATAGCTTTGCTTGCGCAAGTTGATGTCAGATTTTTTGAATCATTTGAATGATGTTAAATTGTTCACATAATAAGACTATCATTGTTGAAATTTCCCAGGCCAATGGCTTTGATCGCAAAGCCCAATGTCAAATGTTAAATCATTGCAATATCGATAAAATGTTGACGTAGAAGTAGTGATGTTGATGAAATTGATCTGAGATATTCCATCATTTGAATGAAAATAAATTCTTCACATGGATCGACAGGCTTGGTCAACGCAATGATTGAAGTTTCGCGGCCCAATAGCTTTGCTTGCGCAAGTTGATGTCAGATAGAGGCAAGGAAGCGGCATGGACGATCCTGATACGAACCGTCTGAAGCCGACTAACTCGATTCTCTGATTTCCCCTTTCCCCTCCCTCTCCCCCTTTCCTTCCTTCCTTTTTCCTCCTCCTTCCTCGTCTTCTCTTCTGCAGCTGTTTTACTGTAGCCGTTTACCTTAGCCCTACGGGCTCGGCCGCGCATGGATGTCGCCCGTGATGTCTGGTCGCAGCACATGGCAACCCGCTGCTCTGCACTTGGCAAAGCCATTGAAAGGACGTGGGTAAGAGCTCCGGTTCTATGTACCTTCGGGGAGAGACGAAGAGCTCTTCACCTTCTTCCTTTCTGGCTTTTCCAATCATTTAGTGGAAGCGGTGAAGCTTCCAACAGTTAGGGCAAGTCTTGCAGGAAGTCATTGAGGGTGAGCTTTCTTTGCCACTTGCCCTTCCTTCGCGTGTTTCCGCAGTTCACCTACTTAGGTGATCTGTAGTTACCGCTCCTTTACTGGCCAGTGCATCTGGTGTGCATAATCTGAATCGAACAAAGTGCTAACAGCTAATGCCGCAGTCCCCGGAAACCATTGATGCCGATAAGCTCTGGTCTTCCTCTCGTGCCAAGCTTTGGCAATAGGCAAGAATCCCATGCCTGCTTTGGTCGACATCATTAGGGCTAAGGCCCTACAAACGAAGAGCTCACTTGCACCCCACAGAGCAAGAGTCACCCAATGCTGCAGCATGACTACAACAAGGGTTGAGATACCTCGACAAGGCGCTGTGCCCACTAGTGTTCACACTCTGGCCTCACCAGTAAGTAGTAACTTCGGTGAAACTGCCCGTCTGGCCATTGTGTGAAAACAAGTTGGCACGCCCCTTGACGGCATGTCCCCAAGCTATCTGAGCTATAGGGGTCCACATTCGAGGACCATAAGCCATGGGCGAAACCATCGCCTAGAAAGCCCCTAGTAAACCATGGCCCCTACGTGGGCCAATTCACCTCGTATTGCCTGCTTGCATTTACTAGGTTAGCTTTCGGCATACATTTTCAGTTGTGTTAGACGCGCTTCTGACACATGGTCTGCTACGAAATGGCTACCATCACCCACATGGCAGCTACATAACTGGCAGACTAAATTTTCAAGCTACACTTTTCAGTACGACAACTTTCCCGCCAGTTTGTCGTCAAGCACAAAGTGGATTGCAGTGTGGCAGGGGGCCACGCTGGCCAACACAAGCCTTTACAACGTCGCTGATTTCTTATTGGTCATACTGCATAGTGGCTACGCTGAGAGTTTGTGAGGCGGGGAATTCATTGCGTGTATATATTTTCGCAGTTTACTGCCTTTGCTTCCTTTGCTTCTTAGCTTCGGAGCTTCGTACGTTTCACTTGTTTCACCTGGTTTCACTGCTTCTTATCGACCTTAGCTTAGTGCTACCGAGGCGATGCAGGCGAGCAAAAAAAGCGCAAGTTGATGTCAGATTTTGAATCATTCGAATGATGTTAAATTGTTCACATGATGGAAATATCATTGTTAAAATTTCCCGGGTCAATGGTTTTGATCGCAAAGCCCAACGTCAAATGTTACATCCTTGCAATATCGATAAAATGTTGACGTAGAAGCAGTGATGTTGGTTTCCCGGCCAATTAGTTTTTATCGCAACGCTGGATGTCAGATGTGAAATTATTTGACTATCGATAAGGCGTGTAAATATAATGATTCAATTTTCCCGGCCCAGCAGCTTTGCTTGCAAAATTTGGTGCCAGATATTGAATCATTTGAATGACCGTTGTTTGCGTTGATTCGTGACTGGCCTTGATCGATTTTGGTCCGGGCAGGCTGTTCTGTTGACGAATTGACTTTACAGGGGCCCGCTTGAAACCACTCGTATTTTTTCATTCGTTTCACGCTCGCTTGTAACAAACATTTTTTTTCACTAGGGGTGCCAAACCTGCATGTGAACATGAAATGTATTTTCTTCCGATTCGGCTTGGTCGATTTTTTTTGGCTTTGATTTCACGTTTTTTTGACATGCATTGACATTGCATTGACATGGTCCTTGCTTGTTTTGATTTTGAGTTGCTCTCTCCCTTGAAGGGGTGGTGCCACGGCGCACCTTCAGGAATTGACTGCTGGCATCATGTTTTCCGATGGCCGCAAATCGAAAAATGCTGACAACCTAGCATTGTTGCCTTGGCATTGGGAACCGGAATGTAATCTGATGTTCTGAGCGTGACGCAAACGTATTTTTTTCTCTGGGACGTGTGTTCACATCAAGAGTGGCAGGCGCACAAGGGGACCATGACCATGTGAAATTTGAAGAGTGGCAGGCGCAGAAGTGGCCGAAGTGCAGTGTGGCGACTTCAATTTTTGGCAGTGCCAGCTGTAGAAGCGGACTGTGGCCATTTCATTCTTCGGCAGAACTGGACTATGACCACTTAACCACTGGCAGAGCCCAGAAGTCCAGAAGTAGACTGCGACGACCTTAAACTTGAAGAGAGGCAGGCGCGCAAGGTTCCCATGACAATCTTTTTTTTGCGTGGGGTTGTGCCGTTGTGGTGCGGCGCCTCGGTCACAAGTACACACTGCGAAGTGAAAAGAAGAAGTGCCATTGACCACAACCACCAGACAAGGGGGAAACCAAGCCAAACCGAACAAAAACCAACAAGCACCAAAAAGGTTCCCATGACAATCTAAATTTGAAGAGGGCTAGGTGCAGAAGTGGACTATGACGATCTGAAACTTAGCCAGAAGTGACCATGAAGATCTGAAACTTGAAGAGTGGCAAGCGCACAAGAGGACCATGACCATCTGAAACAGGCGCGCAAGAGAACCATGACGATCTAAAACTTGACCACTGGCAGGCGAACATTTTTTTTCTCCGAGAGCGCCGCTTGTGCATTGGTGGCAGCGGTCACATGTAACAACTACAAAAGACTCATAGATCCCAACCCATGAGAGAACATTAACTAGCCTACAGTGAGACTGAAAAACTGGACAGCGTCGACAAACGCAAGCAGAGTGCAATCCGAAAGTGTCACCGGCATCATATGGTTGAATGAGAGTCCTTATGACCGTAACTTATACAGTGAAAATTGCAGTGTAGATAGCAAGGCACCCGACTGCAGCCAGTCGGAACCCACGTACAGCCAAGGCACAAATGAGCCAGGACCGAGCCGCCAAATAGAGCCCGACCACTGGCAGGCGAACAAGGGGACCATGACTGAATTTGAAGAATGGCAGGCGCCTAGGGCACCATGACCGTGTGAAGCTTGAAGAGGCCTTGGCCCCCTAAGCCCCCCTTTCAGGTGCCTTCAAACTCCTTCAAATTCTCCCTCAAGTCCCCCTTCAAGGGCCCTTGAAGCCCCCCTTGCCCCGCTTGCCCCCCTTCAAGCCCCGGCAAGAGGGCCTTCTTGCCGACAGTGACGTGCTGCCACCCTGGGAGGTCAAAGCAGGAGTAGAAGACTTTGGTGGAGCTATCAATTTGTTAGCCTCGGGTGCGGGTATTCTGCCTCACCTGCCCGTTGCAAACTGCCATGAGTTGATTGACTGAGAGAGGGTCCTCGGAAGTGTTCATGAGAACCATCGCAGATGGGTGCCAACAACTTGAAGACACCTGGAGTGTATTTCAGGCGGGTGGATTTGGGTCTTCCCCTTCAAGCCTCCCTTCAAGCCCCCCTTCAAGTCCCTCTTCAAGCTCCCCTTCAAGCCCCCCTTGAAGGCTTCGGGGGGGGATGAGAGGAGAGCCCCTTTTGTCCTTAATTTCGTTGAGCCCTCTCCCTTAAACCTTCTTTCAAGCCCCTTGAACGAAGGGGTTGGACCCAGTCTCCATTGGCTGCATACAAGACAAAGATTAGAGAAGAAGGCATCGCCAAGATAAAAGTTGGCCAAAATTAGGGAGAAATGATCAGTGATGAGTATAAAGAGTGGCAAGGAACATCGATGCACTCCGATGCATGGGCGATCATTGCCGCATACCCACCAAAACCAACAAAAAGGTTGCCCAGGGTAGTACAACATGAAGAAGTATCGCCACTAAAACGAAAAGAATATGGAGCTACACCATCGAAATTGTAGCCACCGCAGCACGAAAAGAAGCTGTTAGTGTCAAAGATGCCTCAGACCACCGCAGCAGCTGGGGCTTAATGACTGGATCCTGAAATAAGTCGTAGGGACGCGGGAACCGTGTGGTCCAGGCGCACAACAGCAGGTCTCTATAGATCTCAACGACGAGGAGTTTCCCAGACATTGCCTGCCATCCAGACTGATGCCACATCACTTGAAACTCTTCAACTCCAGCTAAGGCACGTTACTGCAGTCTCTCGCTTTGTGATGTCTTTCGTTACGACTGTGACGGCCATCGTTTTTTTAAGCCGTATAGTTTTCATTGTCTCAATGTCAATGAACCTTCATGGATTGGAATCTATGAACATCTTGTAGTCCTCCTAAACCTGGACAGTGAATGGTACCTTTGCCTGGGACATGTTGAACTCTGCGGCAGTGCTTTTTGTAAGCAAGTCATTCAGCAATTGTGCGCATGGAGCTGTGGGGTCTTGCAAGGTCGCTCCATCCCCTTGGCTCACTACTGTCAGTGTTAGAAAAGCAACGCGCCTCCATCGAGGATGTTAAGCTTGAATGTTTGATGTCAGGCGCCATGGGTTCGTCCTGGAAGGGAGAATCAGGAGACGCCTCACTGAGCGAGTCCACAACCATTGGTTGAGTGGCGAGCACCGACTGCACTTCTTCATGGAAACCCCACGTTCTTCACCAGTGGTCGTTCGGCCTTAGGCTATTCCATTGCTTGGCATATTTTGGCTCAATTTTTTTTTCAGGGAGCGATAAGGCCCCGGCCTTTGGTCAGAGCTGACAGGGATGGCCGCTGGTACCTTCATCCATCGCTCGCTCCCAGTGGCCCGTCATGCCAGGCGTCTTCCAGCTCATCGCCGCCTTCCACACCCACAGTTCGTCATTGCAGTGAGCTTCAAGTTGCTTCAATTACACCCTGCAGCTCCTCATGTGTTTTTCAGGCTGTTGGGTTCGTGTTCTTCTGTGCCAGCGTGTGTCCGTTGTGCATCCGGGGTTTCAGTGCAGGGAGCTACGCGGGAGCGGCCGTGGCACTTAGTACCCATACTCTATCGTCAGTTTACAAGCTTGAAGTCATCTTGGGTGCAATTGCAATGGCGCCACAGACATTCCTGGGTCTTTGTAATTTGGCGGCCCTCAGAACACAAGCAGGTGAGGCGGCCCACAATGTCAAGTTGATTCACTTGCAATAAGATGCGCTGTGTAGATGGAGTCCGGACTTGCTGGCTTAGACGAGACTGGCGACTGCCAGGCCGCTGAAATAGCAATTTCAAATTCCCTTGCGGTTGATTTGTTGACTGCGAAGCACTACTAGGTTTCCATTGAGAAGTATCTTGGAAATCTTGGCCTACGTCTCGCTGATTTGCTTAGTAGCTTTGGTCCGGTGTGTACTGCCTTGGGGACTACTCCCCCCAATACGGAAGCAGCAGCAAAGCAGCTCCTGCTCCGAAATTTTGCCATCAAACTCACGACGCAATTGGACACCTCCTTGGGACCAGTGGAGGGATGGCTAACTGAAGTAGCCCGTAGCCTGCTGGACCCGCTCCCGCTACGGGAGTTAATAGTATTGTTGCGTGCGTTCATACCTCAGGTAGGTGCCAACCGCTATACACAGCATACAGCGCATGCCAAAAGAAGTGCGTCTCATTTCTGCTCGAAGGTCAGTCTCAAGCCTGTGGCAATGGGCCACTTTGGTCTCCATGAATTGCAAACGCAGAACCATAGGCCTTCGGTTCCTCTAGGGATTTGGGTGTCGCTGGAATGTGAAGATCCCGCAGTTACTAGTTATGAACAATGGTATAATTATGATTGCAGACAGATTGACACAGGTACCGACTGGGGTGATGTCTGCCTCTTCCATTTTGAAAGCAAGGAC
Source organism: Symbiodinium kawagutii (assembly GCA_009767595.1). Taxonomy (NCBI): domain Eukaryota; class Dinophyceae; order Suessiales; family Symbiodiniaceae; genus Symbiodinium; species Symbiodinium kawagutii. The sequence goes on along the minus strand of VSDK01029451.1, from coordinate 157,730 downwards.
TCAGTGCTCGAAGAATTGCCGGCTGCGTCAGATCGGATATGTCCGTGAGTGGACCGGTGAACGCCTCGCCTTGTGAGGTGTTGCGTTCTCCGCGATCCAAAAAACTGAGTTTTGTCATTGCCGGTGTGCTAACTGACGTTGAAAGGCCCTCTGGACAATCGGATGTGTGGAAGAGGGCCAAGCTACGCAAAGCTACTCTCATTGATTTGCCGGGGGCCCCCGCATTAATTGAGAAGGCCAAGCTGGGAGATTTCGTCCAAGATGCGCAAAATGGATTGCCCGAGGAATTTGAAAGACTGGATACTAGCGTGCAGCTATCGTCATATCTTCTGTTAGACTTGTTCCGTCTTGGTTCTACTGTCAGTGGGTCACAATTGATGAAAATGGCTCAGCTGGCGCCGCAGCACAAACCGGTGGTCTTGGGCTTCCCCTCACAGGTTACGTCTTCTCCCTTTGTCAACCAAAAGAGAACTGCTCCTCAATACAGATTCGGAGCTCCTCATAGATGACCAAGGGATCCGTGGCTTCACTGTAGAAGTTCTGGTTGATCAGGGCCTGGACTTCAAATCTCTGGCCGGGAGGCGCCCCTGCATAGGGGACGGCGAACTGCGCCTGTCGCAAGAAACGGTTGCGAAAGAAGATGAGGCAG
>VSDK01029451.1:132081-152081 GCA_009767595.1 Symbiodinium kawagutii | reverse complement strand
GAGGACCCTTGCAACTACCCTCTCAACATGTCCGTGGTATCTGTGGCAACATGCCGACGTCCTTGAAGATTGACGAATCAGGATCATATGTAGACACATATGCCATGCCTCGACATGTACACAGGTGATGCATATCAAACCCTGTAGGATCTGAAACGAATCTGGTCCGGTGAAGACTCACCTCCCAACACATCCTGCTCTTCACGAGTTCCCACGAGTTCCCAGAGGCTCTCTGCTGTTCCCGTTTGAGTTCTCAACTTCTCAACGGTTTGAACCGAATGTGTCAAGCTTCTGCTGGTGAAGCCACTGTTGAAACCTGGAAGCCACGAGGCTCAAAGAGTTGGAAAAATGGACATTGTTCGAAATTGATGGAGTTGATTCGGAGTTGATTCGGATTTGATTCGAAGTTGATGGAGTTGCTTTATGATGATTCTGGGGTTGGAAATGACAGGCCTTGACGCTGAGGCATAGTGAAGCACTCAGACACTGCAAGCTGAGCTGAGCCCAGCTGCGGATTCTGAGAAGCGAGCCGTGCTGAAGCCAATTGACAGAGCTCCTTGATGCTGCGTGAATTCACTTGGGAACTCACTCAGGTCACAGCTATTCAAATCGACCTTCACCCTAGTGGAGTTGTGCTTAGCCTGTGCTGTTCACATAGTAAAATGACGTAATGATGGAATGACGAAGATTGTAAGAAACGTATACTGTACTTGCAACATCTTGGAACTGGCTCGCAATTGTCATTTCACCTGTCCACAGTACGATGCATCTTTTTTCTGTTTGCGATTCTGTGCAGTAAGATGTTTCAATGTGAATCTAAGTAATCTAAGTGTCCGAATCCACAAAGTTGAAAGAATCGAACGTGATGAAGATGGCATTTGTGGCATTGGCTTTTGAGGCGAATCGTTCCGTCGAATCGTTCCGTGCGCAGCACCGTGACATTTGCAGTGCAAAGCAGGGAGCAGGCCCTGGGACTGCACATCGACCAAGTTCCATCTCCTGAAAATTGAAACAAACCGAAGTTGCTCCAATAATTTGGTGGGTATGGTTGGTTGTGGTCGTGGTCGTGGTCGTGGTCGTGGTCTTGCTCATGGTTGTGGTGGTTTGCTGTGGTTGTCATTATGGCTGCTGGTGCTGCTATTGCTGTTGCTTCGTTTATTCTTACTCCCCTTTTGACGCTGCTGCTGCTGCTGCTGCTGTTGCTTCGTTTGTTCTTACTCCCCTTTTGACGCACTTGGCATTGGCTAAGTGCATCAGAACCTGGTGCACTTGCACTTGCAAGAAGTGCGTCGGAACCGTTTGTCACACTGTGGGCTCCAGTCGCCAATGTTTGTTAAAAACTTGGACAGTTTGAGCTTCTTCTGTTGTCACTAGTTTGTTCGTTTTCACATCGGAGCTACTAGATGCTGCTTGTATCTACTTGTCATGTGTCATGTCTCTCGGATCAGATTGGAGACCATGATGGGTATGTCTGAGTCCAAGATAGTATACTGAGAACATCTCAGAAGCCTCTCCCCACAGACCAACGCGATGTGTTTGTCAACTTATCTGAGGTTTTCGACCATGTGGTGCCTTCGCTGCAATGGGTTCCTGAAAACTGTGTCACACAATTTAAGTTGCAAAACTGTACTGCAACACCGGGCATCCAAAGATCTGACATGCTCTGACATAACGACATTGAAACATTGAAGTAAAGTTGAAGAAGCTATAGCCACTAAAACAATAGAAACTTCATAATGCTATGACTATGACCATTCATTGAAGCAATTGAAAGATCCGAAATATAAACCTCAAGGTGACGAGTGTACAGAGCTTTGCGAGCACTGTTGGCTTAGCAGGGACCTTACATCGCTTAGACCATCTTGGTGCATCAGACCTTCATGTCATGGCCCACCATTGGACAACTGGCGAGCTGCAAATGGCACCTTCAGATCGGTTCAGAGTTGCAGATGCAACGCACGAAGCCTGGAATGTGAATGCCTCAGCTTTGAAGTGACAGCTGATGTCGTGTGGACTTGTTGCAGTTCTTTGCCCCTGTCAAGGGTAGCGGTTGTAGACACAACGCTTGCATACTAAGCTTCAACGGAAGGCCTTTCATCATGGAAATCCAGCCATACTGGTCGAGTGCTCAGCCGTAGTGGAGTCTCTCCAAAGAAACACAAATGAACAAATGAAGAGAAAATCATAAGGAGAGGGGAGTAATAAAGAGTGCAATTAACAAATGGAGAGTTGAGTAATAAGGGGGGTCTCTCCAAAAACTTAGGAAACTTGAAAGACGAGCTGACGAGCTGGGAAAGTTTTTCGGGGCTCAGGCCATGAAAGCGGTCGCAGAGCATTTCTTCTTGGAGCAGACTGGGACGCCGCTCGGAGCCAAGCTACTTTTGTCAACCTGTCCACCTTTGGGAGATAGCAACCTTTGGACACGGAACCACCCTCCCATCGACCTTGTGTCCTGAGTCCATGTTTGTATGTATGGAGGCGGTGGCCTACTCTACTCCCAAATAGGCCTACGTTGTAAAGTTCAGGAAGAATTTTCGGAGGGTCACAGTACTGACATTCCGAGTGCCCGGATTTGCGAAGCATCCTCTACCAGAAGCTATTGCCAAATGAGGTTCAAAAATCATAGCTATCATTTCATAGCTTGTGTGACACGTGTCATGGCGCACATGTTTATGTTCATCACTATTTCTTTCCTGGAGAATCTTATGGATGTTGCCTGCCTCGCCGAGGGGATTTCCAGGCTTTGCTGGTGCATGACTTGGGAGCTTTAAGATTCAAAGAGTGCCAGTGTGTAGAAGAACAGAAATTCCTTCAGACTCCAGTTTTCTGGCTTTCACGTTCCAAGCACGGACCTCTTTGTCTACCTGACCTGTGAGGATGTGTGAGGTCTGAGGAGGGACACGACATGAGTTAGGTTTCAGATCTGGCAGACCAGCCCAAGAGCTTGGGACGATGTCTGGAGATGACCTGCGCAAAGAATTTTGGAGTCAGAAAATGGGATTCTGAAGAAATAATGTGCAAGCCTTCAACTTGTGTTGGAGCAAGGCTTCCATGTGCAATCAAACCAGCTTGGCAATACCAAAGTGTACACATTAGATCAAATTAGCGTGTCACAGCTGGCCAGGTTTCACCACTTCAGTCACCACCGCAATCCTCTGCAGAAAATATCCGTTGTAGCCTTTGCCTTCAGAACTGTAGCGCTTGACTCGACATCCTTGGCACTTAATGTTTGATTCAAAGAGTTGAATGTTGAATCGTTTGGGCTCAAAGTCTGCTCCAAGTCGGTGGAAGGGACACACTGTGGAGGAGCGCTGACGTTTGTGGACACAGGTCTGGACCGTGGACATGGTTTGCAGCTGCTGCTTGCTGTCAGCTCACTGAGCTGCTACGTGCTGTTAATCCAAGCAGTCGACAAAGCTTCAGATTTTGCAGCTTCAAGAGGTGAAGGGAGCTGATGCTTGCACTTTAGTCATGTGCACAGGCGAAGCGGCTGTCTTTGCAGAGGCAGATTGCATTCTGGAACGGCAGATTGCTTGGTGGTGGTTCACAGGGGGAAGCTGTTGCCTACTACATCCTACTACTTTGGATAGTAAAGAGTGGGTGGGCAGTTCGGTTAGATTGGCATTGACAGCATTGCAAGGACAACATCGTCTCATCATAGTTATGAGATTATGGGATGGCACAGATGCAGCTCAATACTAAGTCGCCAGGTATCACCAGAGGTTGGGCATCCCAGCAATGAGTTTGGGCGCAACTTTGTGGTCGGGGACTTCAGGTTCTCGCTCACCTCGCTCAGGAAAATGGAGTCACAGAAGGGAGCAGCGGGCCCAGCAAAGCCCAGCAAACAGGTGAAGGTCGTAAACTTATTTTGGCAGCTTGCTCGGTAGCCGACAGAGACTCTACATGTGGATGCTCAAGTCATTGAGGCAGTTCCATCCAGGACGAGCTGGTTTTCACGACTATGTCAATGCAATACTTCCTTCTCTGTCCAGACCACAGCTTGAGCAATGGGACGTGACACAACTGCCACATATGAATTTGTTTACCACCAACCAACAGAGACTGCATTTGTACACGAAGTGGGACGCACAAGATCGGACGTCAGAAACATTTGTCCACGTTTGTTTTCTCCATGGCGTCATTTTCCAGCGCCACCAGATTTCTTCGGGACTCTTGAGCTCCGCAAAAAAGACGTTTGTTTTGGGATCCTTTGAGAGGCTGGCTCTTGTCTTACTCGTATGTACTTGAATTGCGGCGTTTCTCAGGAAAACTTAGAGCTCTTGGAAGTCATCGCTCCGCTTTCGGCCAAACTGGTTTCCTGATTCATGATTTCATTGCTCTGCTATTGGATGACAAATCTGAAATGCAGTCTTTTTCTCATAATTACGCAGTTTAAGTTTTGGCCATTAGCTTGACACGCTTTGATTTTTTCACGCTGTTGGAGTAATTCTGTTCTGTATGATTGCTGATTCCACGACGTGGATTCTGATGTGATGACTTGGCAGCACTATGGTATCAACACGGATCACAGTATTTGCTGCTGCTTACAGTAGCTGCTCATGTCGCACTTGAGGCTTCCAGCAACTCCAAGGTCGGCAGTCCCAGAAGCACACCTTTTTTGGAATTTCCAAAGTCTCAGCTCCAAAAATCAACGCAGAGAGTGGTTCGACACCGAGAGAAATTTAGTGCACTCAAAACTGACTTCAGCTCGTTTCCGTAAACTTCTCCACCTGGCAGGCACAGTATGACTTGAGAGAGCCACATGCCTTGGCCAATTTTCTCAGAGATGCCGACATTAGATTGGTCAGAGCCCCGTGTGGTTCTCAGGAGGCGGTGTGACTCACAGGTTGTTGCTCAGATTTCACATTTCCCCGGCGAATTTGATCATATAAAACGAACCAGTTGATTCTGATGGTTGTGATTCTGCTACCAGCTGATTGTTTCAGAAAGCAAACTCTTCTGCTTCCGTTTTGCAGCGGTCAATGGGTTTTTGGTCTCGCACCTTTTGACTTGCAAACAGACAAGTAAGGTGCTTGCAATCTCAAAAGGTGGTGTCAAGGAGCCAGAAGTAGCTATTGTGGCTCATTAAGTAACAAGGGATAGCAGGGGTTTGAAAGCTCAACATAAGGGATTTATAAGAAATAAGCTACGGCCAGCCACTGGTGTTTGGTCAGCCCAAGCTATGTTTGAATGCGTGCAGGGTGAAAGCGGGAGTTGTGGCAATGTTCTCTCAACAATCGTCTTGCTTTTAACATTTCTAGTGACTCTAGAGTATGACTGTGGCAGTGTTGCGTCTTCTTCCCCTTTGCATTTCATCTTTTGTCTCTGCAAGCGCAGCTGCGCTGATAGGGTGGCTCTCCAAAGGGTGTGGCAAAAGAACCTCCTAATGGTTCTTGAATGCTTCCGTTTGTTTGCGTGTTGGGGTGAAAGGGTTGCCGCTTGAGAGGGGATGAGACAAACAATCCTTGAGGTGAGCTTTCTGATGAGTTTGTTTCATGTGTTTCATGACCTCTATATATTTGCTTATGTTGTGGAGCTGCACATGTTCACCATCTTATCATTTATACGTTTCCATTCTACAAAGATTTTGCAAAGACTTGGTTCCTACTCTAATAGGCTGTAGCAGTAGACATTTGCTTCTGTTTTGCCTTTGAATAAGGTTTGTAGCAATCAATCAATCGGTCAATCAAGCAAGCAAGCAAGCAAGCAATCAATCAATCAATCAATCAATCAATCAATCAATCAATCAATCAATCAATCAACCAACCAACCAACCGATCAATCTCTCTATCCATCTATCATCTGAAGAACGCATCCTGCAGTCACCAGTACTATGCAGTTCTGGAGACAGATGTCATATTTCGTACCGAAAGGCAAAAGTGTTGTCGTGTTTGTGTTCCCGATCTGTGTTTCCGTGCAGGTACGAAAGCATTGTCGCAATAAGAATCCTGGATAGCGACATTTTCTTGGATTTTCTTGCCTGGAACTGACCCGTCTTGGAATTCCGGAGCACTAAACCTGGAACCATCTGGAACCATTCACCAGGAAATGGTTTGCAATCTTGCATCTACTTCCAGCTGATGGGGGTGGCAGCATGGCTCTCTTCGACTTGGGGTTAGCGTCACCTCCTTCATTTGTGGTCCGTTTAGTTCTTTCATTGTGGATGCGATAGTAGGTGTTGCATCAACTCCTTCCTTCATTGCAGTCCTATTCTCTCGTCTTTGTTGCTTCTTGCTGGCTGCACCGTTTCAGAACATTCCCTTCAATACTCATTGGTTTTGATTGCTGGGTATTACATTTCACTTTTCCCTTGCATCAATTTCTTTACATTTTAGGTGAGTAGCCTTGTCGTAGTCACTTCTTATACCCTACATTGCCTCCATTCTTCTTGCAGCTTCAGTGTAGAATTTGCTGCTTTCTCCGTTTTCTTCAACTGGTTGGGCTGCCAACCAGTCGCTAGTTCAGATTTTCTCCAACTTATCAGTGGCAGGTGGGCTACTTGATGCTTGCGTTCCCTTGAGTTCCCTTGCGTTCCCTTATGTTTCCTGGATGTGGAAGGCTTCCTTTTTATCAAACCTGTTTGGCAAGCAGTCACTGTGACTGGGTCCTTTGCCAGAGTTCACATGTTGAAAGAGTTGAGGCCATGTGGCAAGAAGTGAACAGGGAATGTAATTAGCACCTCGATCCTAGGCATTACTAGATGAATACACTGCTAATCATTATTCGATGAGCAGCGTCCAAAAGCCTGATGAGTGATCTGATACAAACTCCAGACTAAGCAACCCCTGCAAAAGTATGTCCTCATAGCCGGGACAGATTCCGAGTTGTTCACGTTTCTTTTCCAAAGGTGCTGTGCTGGCTGCCATCTCCACTTGCTTCCTGCAAAATACCGACAGTGGATGATTGGGACAAACTAAATACCAGGGCCAGAGCTGCAAAGATGTCCAGAGTGTTTAGAAAATCCACAAGAGGTTTGGAAAGCTCCGTGAAAGCATATACGCAATTCTTGTCCACCCAGGACTGACCGAGTAGATTTCCAAATTTGAGAAATGATGCAAAGGATGCAGCGGTTTGCTGCGCACGGAAGTTTGCGGTGAATCGGAACAAACGACAGCCTGATGGGGAGCATTGCTTGGATTTCAAATGACAAACCATTTACCAACTACCGCAAGAAAAGGTCCAGGAACAGTCTAACGCAAGACCGGTTTCTCTCAACGATGGTTTGGCTCGGTCATTTCCTTTTACCATTGTGTGTTTATTGCTGCTGGTGTGGAAGGGTCGGGGTTGGCATTTTAGGGTTGCTTGATATTGGTTTGCCCAAAATGTATTGTGTCAACTACACTCTTCCTTTTTGATCCCCTTTGCACTTAATTTCTTCCCTTTGTTCATTACTGTGCTGGAAAGGCTGTCTCTCCAATGGATGCAGGGCAAGAACCCCTTGGTCATATTTCAATTTCTGCCTCTCCTCTCCTTGGCTTTGCCTATTGTTACAGGGTTGGCCCTTGAGAGAGAATGAGGCAAGAATTCCTTGAGTCGAGGTAACCTTTCCTCGTTTCCCTTTACATTTATATAACAATATTCTTATATAGTTCATTTTGTATATTTGTTGCTCAAGCACCGATTGCCTTTCACGTCAGGGATGGAAAGAATATCTGTGTCTATATGGTTTCGGCCTTCGTATTTCACATTGTGTACTTATTCGTTGCTGTTGGCAGGGACAAGTTGCTTGTTGACGGGAGGTGGGGCAAGTTTCCCTCCATTCATGCAACCCAATTCTTACTGTTCCCGGTGTTTGTATGCCAGACGGGAATAGCGCGTGGAGCATTTCTTCCCAGAAGTGCCATTTTTTTGGGCGGTCACTTTGGAATCTCTCTGGAGCTAACGGACAATCTCACCATGTGTCCAGGGGCTCATATCATGGCCTCGGGTCGATGCTTGAGAGATTTGTCCAGCTAAGTGTGGGTGCCCACTTGTTCTATCCGATTCTATCCAATTCTCTTTGGAACTGTGTGCTCGCATAAGCAACTATTGTGGAAATACAAGACAAGGATTGGTGTGCCAGATGTAAAGGAAATTCTTAGGGAGGGGGCATCGACTGACAGGGTTTCCTTTTGATCGGAAACTTTTGTGGCAACATCAGACAGAAGGTTCGCAGACAGCAATAATTGAGGGTTGAAAAACAGCACAGCATATGAAGCATGGTTGAAGCCGCCCGGAACCAGAATAAGATTTGGGATCATCATGTAGCAAACCCTTCTACGCTTATTGTTTTGAGACTTCAATTGTTCTAGGATCAATTAGTTGGGGAGGGAGGGCTAGTGTTATGGGTAATGATAGCTATAGCATGCTTTGGATAGGAAACTAAGATGAGAGCCAGACACACACTTGAAACACATGTGCTTTGCAGACGTTCGAAATGTGATGAAATGTGGTGGAATTGAGGAAGTGAGCGCTGTGAATGCTTGCCACCCCTGGTGGTTGCTGAGGTTCCTGGCTGAGCTGGTCTGTGCAGAGAAGCCCCTGCCAAGACGGCAGGAAGCTCCTGAGAGAGCCTTAGTGAGCCATGACGAGGTTCAGGATTGGGCCTCCGGTAGGCGCAATGCAACAATTTGTTCCATTTCCCATGCATGGGAAACAATGGAACACCCAGATCCATGCAGATATCAGCTGAGGCACGCGGTAAACCGCCTGAGCATGTGGAAAGCTGCGAGGGATTGTGAGTTTTGGGTTTTTTATGACTATATGTCTTTGTATCAGTTTGAACGGTTTTCGGAAGCTGAGTGTCGCAGCTTTGGAGCAGCCATGGATAATATGCACGTTTTGTATGCGCACGAGTGTACAGTCACGTTGCGAATCCAAAGTCTGACTCCAGACTTTCTTTGGCAAGCTGTGAAGGATCAGGCAGAGTTGATTCCTGTATATGATGCGGGAACCAAGAGTGTCGTTCGAAAGACCTTGAGCGACCTAAAGCCGAACCCTACCCTCTACACTGAGAGGGGTTGGTGTAAAGCTGAGGTAGAATGGAGTTCGCTCCGTACCGTCAATCGGCAGCATCAGCGAATTTGCCCTTCGGACGGTGAAGAGGTCTCTGGTGAAAGCACAAGTTGCAGGGTCCCTATGACCCCGCAGAAGTTCGAATCCACCATGAAGCATTCGAAATTCACGCACAAGTCCGACTCAACGACCGTGATTTCCTTGCAAGCAAAGGTATTTAAGGAAAAAGTCTCAGCCTGCGAATCCTTGGTCCTGGAGGGCATCCCGCCTGCTCAAATGGTGGCCTTGGCGGACGTGCTTCCTTTCTACAAATGTTTGAAGAGATTAAAGCTCTCGAACTTCGAATGCAGTGAGGAAGAAGCAATGGCATTTGGTAAGGCCAGGGACGGACCCACTGAGTGACAAATTCCTTCAGTGCAGTGGACCACGTACGGCTGTCACTGCTAGGCCCTGGCAACGAGCAAAGTAGAGAGCCTGGAATTGCAACAGCCTCGCCAGCCCAGCGGTTCCTATATGGGCAAGGCAGGGTATTGGTTGGCAAATTGTGTGATGGGCATATCGGAGTTTTCACTGGCCTCGCTCGAATCTTCGCAGCCAGGCCATTGTCAAGGCCCTGGAAAGATCCTCCCTGAGCTTCATCAATCCGGAATACCAAAACTTTTTTGAGAAGGAAGATGCCAAGGCCTGGTGTTGAATTCCTTGGCCGAGTGTTGACACGAGTCAGTGTCCAGCAAATTGCAATTTTGCTTCAAATAGCTGTGACCCGACCGTCAAGTGTTTGTTGCGCATGTCTTGCAGCTCCCAGATGCCAACTTTACCTTGTTTGCATTAAGGTGGTGATGCAAGTACTGCGCAGCAAGACATATTCAAGAGCAAGGTTGCCTTTTGATGCGCCTGTACGGTTGCAGGCGCAAATGGTTCGGGGGTGTGATTCTTCTTGTCTCATGTGACCCTTGCTCCTTAGCCCCAACTATTCCCAGCTCTGAGCGGTGCACAACCGAGCATTGTCTTCCCAAAGCTCCACCGATGTTCTTCAAGTGTCTTCTTGTGCCCGCTTGGTCAGTGGCCTGGAAGCAGTTTTTTGGGTCCTAAACTGTCAATAACACCATTGACATTCATCGTTGAGGCAGAAAAGGATTACATTGAGTCGAGGCTTTTGTTCGCATTGATTTGATATGATTTGATCATGTAAACATAATCATTCTTGCAGTAGCCAGAGCAAGGAAAAGCTTCTGATTGCTTTCAGACATCCGCCGATGCATGAAAAAGGGAATTCCTTTCTATAGAGCAGTTTTCCTCCAGGATCCTGGAATCGATCCACCAGCTGAAATCAAACACACGTTCCTCACTGCTTACAGAGTGTTTGTAAGTCAAGAGATTCGCGTTCACTTTTCAGGAGCTGCACACCACAGCTTGAGTCCTCATAGTTTTCGTCCGGAGCCAACTCCAGGTGAAAATGTACTGAAAATGAGGGGAACGGCCTGTGACCAGGGATCAATTTCTCACAGGTCCTTCCAGAAAATGCTGCCAAAGGTGTCGTCTTAGGCATCCCTGCTCCTGATACACATGATCATTGCAGTTATCAAAACAGGCACCTCTTTCATCACCAATCACCGCCATTATGATCAATAACAGCATCATTGTTGTGTCGTCGTCGTCGTCGTCGTCCTCCTCCTCCTCCTCCTCCGCATCCTCCTTATCCTCCTCATCCTCCTCCTCCTCCTCATCATCATCATCATCATCATCATCATCATCATCATCATCATCACGATCACCATCATCATCATCATCAGCATCATCATCACGATCACCATCATCATCATCAGCATCATCATCAGCATCATCGTCGTCATCATCCTCGTCATCATCATCATCATCATCATCATCATCATCATCATCATTTCTATCTCGACCAGCACACTGGTTCGTCATCTCATCTCAGTCTGTTCATCCCCCAGAGCTCGTTTTCAATTTGGAATTGTTCATTTCAACATGAAATTGCATAGTGAAACAGATTCGCTGCGATTAGTTTAGCTGCTAAATATAATCGTGTCTCCCTCCGGAAAGGAAACTCTACATGGCAATGGGTATTATATACTCAGCTCCTTTACTCTGACATACACGGCTCAGTCTCTCCACACACCTTTTTCTCTGATCAAACGCCCGAAGATGAGTATGTTGGTTTGATTACGGTTTTCAGTCCTGTGAGAATATGGTTGCAGACAACCTGCCCACGGACACCCTCAGCAGCATGTCGTTTTCTGTGACATGGTCAGCCGCAAAAGTTCTTAACAAGCGCCGTCCTAAACCTGCGTTTCAGGCTGCATGCTAACACGCTAATTTTTGTCATCAGAAACATTAAAGGTTTCAATCGTGTACCGTTTCCAGGGTTTGGCATTGAGCAAAGTTCGTCGTGCATGAAAGGCACAAGATCCAGCACAGGCTGTTTTTGCACACTCATGCAACACTTTACACGGTTGATCATTCCTACATTCGACCAATACAATGAATGAATTTCAGGAGTCCTATGAGAGGGTGCCTTCTCTCTGTTCAGGAATGAGCCGACAAATATGCAGGCAGTGTATGAAAATCGGGCAGATCATCGCTTCTTTTCGCAATGCCCAAAGGAAATGTATCATAGTCCCAGGAATGTGGTTGGATGATGAAGGTGTTTGACCGGACATGTTTCTCGCACTAAATAGCTAGCCTGGGCTCTACATACCACCCTCAGTTTTTCAAAGCCGATTCTAGCTGCAGATCATTCTTGTATTCCGATAGAACCATGAACCATGTGTCTTTGGATTCGCTCTTGCAACTTAACTCCTGTTTCAACAGGCATCCATCAAGAGTGCATTGGCATCAAATTGCAATTTCAGATGCTAAATGCTTTGAACTGATGCGCTTTCAGGCTGCACTGTAGAATCTTGCACTTTTACACATGTGTGAATTTTAATTGGAAATTGCAGTCCAAAGCTGATTTTTCACAGCGATATGATTTCATTCGCCAGCCAAGTGTTTCAATTCTCAAGAAGTCCGATTGAAGGTTCTTCCTTTCGATCCCTGAGAGTTATTCAGATGCAAACAAGGTTTTGTAGAAATTTTATTTGGCGGTGATTGGTGCCCTCTGAAGATCTCTGAAGTGTTGGTGTGGTTTGCGCTGAAGAAACCTCGCGGCTTGCACGGGGCCAGGCGTTGTCCACCGCGCTGGAAATGAACAACATCTCATCAATGACCGACATCAACTTAGAAGGTGAACAGATTGGCGACCCTGGTGCTGAGGCGTGACTGATTTTTTTCGAACACAACGGCTTATCATAACGGGTTGTTTAGCAGATAGCACAGCCAAGAACCAAAAGGGAGACTAACTTCGGTTCCAAAACTTTGCCCGTGCCAGGCTCTAGCCGAAATGCTCCAGGTGAACGCTTCTGTGAAAAGCCTCAATCTCGCTTTGACCGGCATCTCTGAGGGGGGTGCTCAGGCCTGGTCTGTCAGTCTGCATTTGTTAACGGAAAAGAGACGCAAAAAGAACTCCGTGATTACTTCAAATAGTTTTATAAGGGAGTTAATATACGGTACTTGGGTGAAAGCAAAATGCTGGTCGGCGAAATAGTAGCAAAAACAAAGGTGCTTCGCGAAAGGTCGCGAAAGTTTCTGTATGAAGAATTCCCTTTCCCCGCAAAAGTTCCTCGAAGGCGATACTTGCCCCCGCAGGATCCCTAAGGTGTGCGAAAGCAAACCTGGGCCCGTGAAAGGGATGCGAAAGCCATTGCAAAAGACCTTACGGATTACAACAAATCTATCATGTTTATTTTTCACAGTTCAAAAGCATCCGGGAAACTAATTTTGAGAGAAGTCTAGGGCTGCACGTGTCTAATTCAGGCTGCTTAACGCCCGCAGTTGATGTTTTGGTCGCTGATGAAAACTATATCAAGAGTTGAGTGGGGGGGCATATTGACATCGACTCCGTCTTAACTTTCCACCGTATTGAGAACAGCTGTTTCTCAGCCCTGTGATGCTTTATCAGTCTCCCCATCAGGTGCTAATCGGAGCGCTGGAAGCCAACACAACCCTGAAGACCCTCTTTGTTGATCACAAGGTCACTGAGGCACCTCCTGCTGTGGTTTCTCAACATGAGAGTTCCATTGGCTCAGCGCCAGGTGCTGAGACCAGTGGAGAGATTGAAGCGAGGGCGCGGGGACAACTTTGAACTCATCGATTACCAGGCTCGACTAACACGACTTTCGTGTCTGGAGCCAGTTCCGACAGCAGAGTGTACAGCTCCCGGCACAGGAGCAGCAAGCAGTACGGAAATGCTGGGCCCTTAGATATGTCGATAGCAGTGCCCTCAGAGGTATTGATAGCAGTTCTACATAGTTCTACAAGGACAAGACAGTGCCCACCAGAAGATTCCGGCAGCACGATGTCTCCAAGATGGGTCAGCGCACCAGTAAAAATACGATGATTGTTTTGATGTTTGCTTCTTTTGACATTGCTATTGCTGTTGTTCTTTAGATGTATGGTGCATCATTTTTTTTTTCTTTTTTTCAACTTATCAATCATAATATATTGATTGAAAGTGACGCTACGGAGCCTATGAATGCGGTCCAATAGCGAAAGGGGAATCAGAACCTGCTCGTTTTCACGACTTAATGAATTATGTCATATCAAGTGATTGGCTTTGGCGGCCTCAACTTGATATTCTTGTTTGCTTGAGATGTTTTTTCTTTCATTCCTTTAATAGCATGAAAGAACAAACTGAAGAAATAGAGTTGTCTGAGGGCTCAAAAGCTGTATCTACCATGGCAAGGCATTCCCCGTTCCTTTTTTAACGAATCAATGTGAATTGAATTTGTAGCAAGCTGTGAAAGGCTTGAGCTGTGCAGCTGTACATCCTCTGGCTTTGTTTGTGGGCAGTTGACGTTGATAGATTGTGATATCTTGAGATGATGAGATACAGTAAGCGATACGTCAACCAGACCATTTCAACAGCAAACGGTGCTCAAGCCATAGAACCCATGTAGTGTTCCACTAGAATTCAACACACCAAAACCAGCTCCACAGATTTCCAGGGCGCCTTAAGCTCAGCTCCAGGGTTCACCATGGGAGTCCGTCCCCACGAGGGCGCAGCACCCCGCGGCTCTGAGATCCGGACAAAGCCGGGAAGCCCGGCATCGTCGAAGCAGCGCGCGCTGGTGACCTGGCCGCGATCCGCGGCTTCGCCCGGCGGGGCGCGCGGGCCGTGCAGCGCGCCACGGACGGCGGAGACACGGCGCTGCACAAAGCGGCGTGGCGCGGCCATTGCGAAGTGGTCCGAGTGCTGCTGGAGGCGAAGGCCTCCGTCGAGGCCAAGGACAACATCGGTGCGGGGCCACAGCGGTGGATCCTCAAAACGAGTGTAGAAGGAACTGAAGTGAAGCTTGAATCTACGATGATGTTTCATGTGTGAGAAATCCTGTGTGGATTTCCAACATCAAACAACTGCAAATCAATCACAATGCAATCTACATAGCGCGCTCTTGGCACCTTTGTTTTTTTCAGTTTCCACCAGGCACAAATGATTAGATTTTGCGCAGATAAGTGGCATTTTGACCAGGACACCAAACTGCCTAGTTCAAGAGGGAACAGTTTCTCTTTCTGTGGCAACTGCTTCCAGATGTTCCAGATGCAGTTGTTCAGATTTCTTTTGGCATTGTTACATTCCTTCAGTTATAGGTGGCTTGCCACCCCCATCAAGATACTTATCAGCCATGGTCTTCCCACATTGTTGGTGTTTTAGTAGATGATAAATGGTCAAAGACAATAGCCATCACCTACGCGCTGTATAGCAAAGCGTACCTCTCTTCAGGGTTACTCCACCGACACCTCCTACTTCAGGAATATGCAAAAATGATCAGCAGGGCTTTGAATATCTTTTGACAATTTGAACAGACTTGGATGTTTGGATGTGAATGTTTGTTAGGATGTAAGATGTACTTGTCTTGGATGTACACGAACGTATTGGGTGTGCAGGGACCCTGCATCCGAGAAACTGCATCCCCCTTAAAGCTGATTGGCATGACGAGATTCGGAAACCCTCGCCCACTGAGTCTTGAGGTGAACCTTTGAACATCATTCAACTATGATGACCGCACCTTTTCTTGTCCCAACATTCCTCCGTCTCAGTTGGGAGTGCCCCAAAGGATGTCATCATCCCTACCCTTCCACTACCTATGGCTGTACCTGTGTGTCCATGCGCAGCTCCACTCTTCCTGGTCCCAAGTGACTCCGCCCCGTTGCATCGCTTGTTCATGTACCTGCCACATGTGCTCAGGACTGCATGGTTGGATTTATACCGGTGACACATAGTTCACAGTATCATGGAACGGGATGCTTTGACATTGATTTGACATTTCCTGAGATTCGAATGAAACATCGAAATGACTTATTAGGGCCGCTCCAGTTCCTGGATTTTCGCTGCCAATTCAGCAAGATGATATTCAGATAGGGATGGGCTGTTGGGTGCAGCAAAGCCTTCAGTGAAACGGTGGTACTTGTAGCAGCACTCCAAATCAGAGCCCCATCAGCTGGCTGCAACAAACCCAGAAAGCGGATGAAAGCGGCACTCCGTCCATGAAGTGCAGGGTCTACATGCAACGTGATGTCGGTTACATTGAATCACTGAAATGTATGTCATTCATTGATTCATTCATTCTGAATGAAGTGAAGTCTGAGTAGATCTAAGCGGTGATGTCATTGATGTACGGGTTTTTGGACATGTAATGCTTAGATGCCCAGCTGTTCCCATCTTCCACGGCCTGTGTTCAGCTCTGCACGGCGGCCTCCAAGGCAACATGCCGCTCCACGAGGCGGCGTCCTGTGGTCACCTGGAAGTGGTGCAGCTGCTCGTAGCAGCGAAAGCTCCACGAGATGCCAAGGGCTACGAAGGTGGGGAGCCTCACATACCTTGGGCCACCGCTTGGACCTTGAAACAGCGGAGCAATGCGTAGCATGTTTTCATTTGAGTACTAGTAGCAGGGAGTGTCACCCTTGGGATATCTTTTGTATGTACAAAGAAAGCATTGCAACGTACCGCAAGGTGAGTTTGTGCCCGTGAATTTGTCAGGGATGTTCTGTAGATGCTTTCCCAGCGTCAGTGACACATGAAAGTGGCAGCGTGATAGCGTGATGTGATACAGTTTCATCACTGCGCAAGGCAAAACTCCACTGCAGTGCGCTCAAAGAAAGCGCCATCAAAAAATCGTCGAATTTCTCAGATCTTAGGCCTGGCACTGGAGCTGAGCAATGTGATGTGCACAGAGCTCGTTGATGTTCTTGTCAGCGTTGAGTTGTTGAATGATGGCTGTGGCTTCAGAAAAGGCTTTGCCATGCTTTGCCGATTTGGGTGCATGACTTGGGAGCCTCAACAATTCAAAGAGTGACACTGTGTATAGAGAAACAAGCTTGGGACTCCAGTTTACTGGTTTTCAAGCCCGAAGCACCGACCTGTGTGTTTGCCTGTGGTTTGTGAGGTTTGCTGAGGGACACAGCACGACTTAAGTTGCAGATCCGGCAAAAGCCGATCTGTGTGGAGATGGCTGTCATGCACAAATAATTTGCGAGCATTCAGAGAGAGGATTTCTCAAGCAAGAATGTAAAAGCCTTCGATGCCTTCACCATAAACTTGTTTTGGTTGAAGCGAGGCTTCCATGTTCAACAAAACCAACTTGCCAGTAGCGAAGTTTGCAAATTAGAGGTCAAATGAGCATGTCACAGCTGGCCACATTTCACCACTTCAGTCGGAGCCACGACCATCTGCAGAAAATATCCGTTGCAGCCTTTGCCTTCAGAACTGTAGCGCTTGACTCGACATCCTTGACACTTAATGTTTGATTCAAAGAGTTTAATGTTGAATCGTTTGGGCTCAAAGTCTGCTCTAAGTCGGTGGAATGGGACAAACTGCGTAGGTGCCGCTGATGTTCGTGGACACAGTTCTGGACCGTGGAAATGGTTTGCAGCTGCTGCGTGCTGTTAGCCCACTGAGCTTTGTTTGGGTCTAAGGTGTGCTCTGTTGCTGTTGGTTTACCGTTAGAGTTGAATCGATTACTGTAGATGCAGGTGTTCCATGATGAGGCGTCACGGATTTAACCCTTGTCCTGCGTTAGTCAAAGCAGGTTCTCCTCTACTCCA
This sequence comes from Symbiodinium kawagutii, assembly GCA_009767595.1. NCBI lineage: Eukaryota > Dinophyceae > Suessiales > Symbiodiniaceae > Symbiodinium > Symbiodinium kawagutii. Next base: position 134,921 of record VSDK01029451.1, on the reverse strand, counting down.
ATCCAAACAGTTGACAAAGCTTCAGACTTTCCAGCTTCAAGAGGTGACGGGAACTGGTGCTTGCACTTTGGTCATGTGCACAGGCGAAGCGGCTGTCTGTGGAGAGGCAGATTGCATTCTGGAACGGCAGATTGCTGTGTGGTGGTGCACGGGGGGGAAGCTGTTGCCAGGTATTTTGGACAATAAAGTGTTGGCGAGCAGTTCGGTTAGATTGGCATTGACAGCATTGACAGGACAACATCGCCTCATTATAGTCATGGGATTATATATGGAAACAGGATGGCGCAGGCAATACTAAGTCGCCAGGTATCACCAGAATTGGTTGGGTGAACATCCCAGCAATGATATAACTTTTGGGCACAAATATGTAGTCGGGGACTTCAGGTTCTGCTCGCTCACCTCGCTGCAGGAAAACAGAGTCACAAAAGGTCGCAGCGGCTGGCCCAGCAAACAGGTGCCTGTGTGAACTTGTTTGGCAACCTGCTTGGTAGCCAGCTTCAAAGCTTGAACAATGTGTCCAAAGGAATATGGTGCACAGACATCTCGCAGAAGAAAGGCTAGAACAGCTGCGGAGGCTGGAACCTAAGTTCCAGCTGATTCATAGCGCACAATTTGTGCATGGGATTTTATAATGTTTTTGCTGCTTGTTTGCCAACTGGACGAGGAAAGCGATATGACCCAGCATCAGGCGAGTTACCATGGATGAGAAGTGCCAGGTAGGTGGCAAGACCCACCTTTAAATCATGTTTTCCGCCATATATGGAAATCTCCCTTTGTTCGTTTCTGAATCAGACTTATTTCTCAGATATGTAGAATTTTAAAAGTAACTAACCAGCGACTTCCACATTTCTTCGGATTTCTTGTGCTTTGGACGAAGTTCTCAGGTGCCGAGCTCACCACGGAGGGGTTCCTACTGCACCAAGTCAAAAGCGCCGACCTCACTGAGATCCGACTCGGAAGTGGACATTTATCTCAATGCTATTTACAGTTACTCATCATTCTTCCAGTTGGTGATCCCTTCCAAGAAGGGTTTCGACCCCAATTTTCTGTTGTTGTACCATGCATGCCACTTTCTATGTGCAAGGTTTTTTCCCTTCCAAGAAGGTTTTCCTTGCAAACCTGGATTAGCAACGCCTAAGCCAGATGGGACCTTTCCAGAGCTGGGGTTGTTCTTCCAGTTGTCTTCCAATTCAATTTTGACTGTTGATCTAACCGCAAACAAATTGAGGTGATGCTACCCATTTGAAGACACAGGACCGGAAGAATACACATTGAATTTCCTTCAAATGACGGGTCGAACCGCTTCCACGTTTGATTTAAACTAATGACGAGAGTTGAACAAGAAGACGGAATTTCATTCCATTTAATTTTGCCATTTGCTCCTTATGCGGCTTCAACATCCCTGAAAGCCTTTTCTCCAACTCAATGAGCTGCGCAGGAACCAGTTGTGACTCTGTCGCAGCTCCTCTTTGGCAAGCGAAGGCCTCAGGAAATGGCTATTCTTGAAATTTGTTCACACCTTCAGGGACATAAGGTCAAAAGGGTATGAGTTCGAAGACTGAGGCATGTGCCAAGCGAGAGTTGGGTTGAGATTGACATCCAGTTCGAAGGCCCATACTGGATCCTGAGATATCCTGAGTTCCAGGATGTACAACATGCTTCATGTATTCTCGTCTGTCCTGATCTCATCAAAGGAAGTTTCAGACAAAATTCCGTGTTACGAATGTTTACAACCACTAATATTCAACCACTAATATTCAACCACGAATATTCAACCACTAATATTCAACCACTCATATTCAACCACTAATATTCAACCACTAAGATTCAACCACTAATAATCAACCACTAATAATCAACCAGTAGTAATCAACCACTAATATTCAACCACGAATAATCAAGCACTAACAATCAACCACTAATAATCAACCAGTAGTAATCAACCACTAATATTCTAATATTCAACCACTAATATTCAACCATGAATATTCAGCCACTAATATCCAACCATTAATATTCAACCACTAATATTCAACCACTAATATTCAACAACTAATATTCAACCATTAATACTCAACCACTAATACTCAACCACTAAAATTCAACCATTAATAATCAACCACTAAATTTCTGCCATTAAGATTCAACCACTAATATTAAACCACTAAATTTCTGCCATTAAGATTCAACCACTAATATTCAACCACTAATATTCAACCATTAATGTTCAGCCATTAATATTCAACCGCTAATATTCAACCACTCATATTCAACCACTAATATTCAACCATTAATATTCAACAACTAATATTCAACCACTCATATTCAACCACCAATATTCAACCACTAATAATCAACCACTAATAATCAACCAGTAGTAATCAACCACACATATTCAACCACTAATATTCAACCACTAATATTCAACCACTAATTTTCAACCACTAATTTTCAGTCATTAAGATTCAACCACTAATATTCAACCACTAATATTCAAGCACTAGATTTCAGCCATTCAGATTTAACCACTACCAGTAGTACCCGGGCAAGCCGGGGGCGGAAGTTTCCCAAGGTCAACCACTATAAGATCAAAGAAAACGGTGGCCTATAATTCAGAGGCAAAAGTGCCTATAGTTTGTTGGGCGACAAAGCCACCACACAAAACCACCAGCACAAAACCAGCAAAACAAGACCACCACACAAAGCCACCAACACAAAACCACCAACGCAAAACCACCAACGCAAAACCACCAGCGCAAAACCACCAACACAAAACCACCAACACAAAACCACCAACACAAAACCACCAACAAAGCCACCACACAAAACCACCAACAAGC
>VSDK01029451.1:115322-129233 GCA_009767595.1 Symbiodinium kawagutii | reverse complement strand
CATCTCTTGCTCTAGACATCTTGCTCTAGACATCTCTGTTTCTTCAGACATCTCTTGCTCTAGACATCTCTTGCTCTAGACATCTCTTGCTTCAGACATCTCTTGCTCTAGACATCTCTTGGTTCAGACATCTCTTGCTCTAGGCATCTCTTGCTCTTCACATCTCTTGCTCTAGACATCTCTTGCTCTAGACATCTCTTGCTTCAGACATCTCTTGCTCTAGACATCTGTTCCTTCAGACATCTCTTGCTCTAGACATCTCTTGCTCTAGACATCTCTTGCTTCAGACATCTCTTGCTTTAAACATCTCTTGCTCTAGACATCTCTTGGTTCAGACATCTCTTGCTCTAGACATCTCTTGCTTCAGACATCTGTTGCTTCAGACATCTCTTGCTCCAGACATCTGTTGCTCTAGACATCTCTTGCTCTAGACATCCCTTGCTCCAGACATCTCTTGCTCTAGACATCTCTTGCTCTAGGCATCTCTTGCTTTAGACATCTCTTGCTCTAGACATCTCTTGCTTCAGACATCTCTTGCTCTAGACATCGCTTGCTTTAGCCATCAGTTACAGTAGCCATTGGGGTTGTTCGTAACACGGAATTTTCGTATCGAAACTTCCTTTGAACATTCCACCATTAATATTCAACCACTAATACTCAACCACTAAAATTCAACCATTAAAAATCAACCACTAATATTCAACCGCCAATATTCAACCACTAATATTCAACCACTAAATTTCTGCCATTCAGATTCAACCACTAATATTCAACCACTAATATTCAACCATTAATGTTCAGCCATTAATATTCAACCGCTAATACTCAACCACTCATATTCAACCGCTATTATTCAACCACTAATATTCAAACACTAATATTCAAACACTAAGATTCAACCACTAATAATCAACCACTAATAATCAACCAGTAGTAATCAACCACAAATATTCAACCACTAATATTCAACCATTAATATTCAACCACTAATTTTCAACAACTAATTTTCAGCCATTAAGATTCAACCCTGCATATTCAACCACTGATATTCAACCATTAATATTCAGCCACTAATTTTCAACCACTCATATTCAACCATTCATATTCAACCACTCATATTCAGCCACTATTATTCAACCACTAATATTCAACCACTAATATTCAACCACTAATATTCAACCACGAATAATCAAGCATTAATAATCAACCAGTAGTAATCAACCACAAATATTCAACCACTAATATTCCAATATTCAACCACTAAAATTCAACCATGAATATTCGGCCACTAATATCCAACCATTAATATGCAACCACTAATATTTAATGACTAATATTCAACAACTAATATTCAACCATTAATATCAATCACTAATACTCAACCACTAAAATTCAACGATTTATAATCAACCACTAATATTCAACCACCAATATTCAACCACTAATATTCCTTCACTAATATTCAACCACTCATATTCAACCGCTCATTTTCAACCACTCATATTCAACCACTCATATTCAACCACTAAGATTCAACCACTAATATTCAAACACTAATATTCAACTATTAATAATTAAGCATCAATAATCAACCAGCAATTATGAACCACAAATATTCAACGACTAATATTTTAATTTTCAACCACTAACTTTCAACCACGATCATTCAGCCATTAAGATTCAACCACTAAGATTCAACCATTAATACTCAACCGCTAAAATTCAACCATTGATAATCAACCACCAATATTCAACCACCAGTATTCAACCACTAATATTCAACCACTAAATTTCTGCCATTAAGATTGAACCACTAAACTTTCAAGCACTAATATTCAACCATTAATGTTCAGCCATGTATATTCAACCGCTCATACTCAACCGCTCATATTCAACCATTATTATTCAACCACTAATATTCAAACACTAATATTCAACCACTAAGATTCAACCATTAATAATCAACCACTAATAATCAACCAGTAGTCATCAACCACAAATATTCAACCACTAATATTCAACCACTGATATTCAACCATTAATTTTGAACAACTAATTTTCAGCCATTAGGATTCAACCACTAATATTCAACCACTAATATTCAACCGTTAATATTCAGCCATTATTTTTCAACCACTAATATTCAACCACTAATATTCAACCACTAATATTCGACCACTAGTATTCAACCACTAATATTCAACCACTAATATTCAACCGCGATTAATGAAGCACTAATAATCAACCAGTAGTAATCAACCACAAATATTCAACCACTAATATTCAACCACTAATATTCAACCACTAACATTCAACCACTAATATTCAACCACTAATGTTCAACCATTAATGTTCAGCCATTAATATTCAACCGCTAATATTCAACCGCTCATATTCAAGTACTAATATTCAACCACTAATATTCAACCACTAATATTCAACCACTAATAATCAACCACTAGCAATCAACCACAAATAATCAACCATGAGAGTTAAAGTCTGGAGAGTTGAAGCAATAAGAGTTAAAGCATTGAGAGTTAAAGCGCTGAGAGTTAAAGTCTCGAGAGTTAAAGCACTGAGAGTTAAAGTCTCGAGAGCTAAAGGACTGAGAGTTAAAGGACTGAGAGTTAAAGGACTGAGAGTTAAAGCGCTGAGAGTTAAAGCGCTGAGAATTAAAGCATTGAGAGTTAAAGCGCTCAGACTTAAAGCAATGAGAGTTAGAGTCACGAGAGTTAAAGCAGTGAGAGCTACAGCAATGAGAGTTAAAGTCTCGAGCGTTGAAACAATGAGAATTAAAGTTTCGTCAGTTAAAGCGCTGAGAGTTAAAGTCTCGAGAGTCAAAGCAATGAGCGTTAAAGTCTCGAGAGTTATTGCAATGAGAGTTAAAGCGCTGAGAATTGAAGCGCTGAGAGTTAAAGCAATGAGAGTTCAAGTGACGATCTGTATGACTGGCGTCCCTTTTTAAAGTTGACAAATTGAAACATGGAGGAAGTCTCGGACGAAAGTTTTGTGCCGGCCACGATCCCCGCGACTGTTGACACTTTTTGAGGTCGACAAATTGAAACATGAAGGACGTCTCTCACGACAGCTTCGTGCCAGCGACGATCTTTGTGACTGTTGTAACTTTTTGAAGTTGACAAGTTGAACAATGAAGGAAGTCTCACACGACAGCTTCGTGCCGGGCACGATCCCCGCGACTGTTGTCACCTAGTTGAAAAATGAAGGAATTCTCAGATGAAAGCTTCATTTTGGAGACGATCTTTGTGACTGTCGTCACGTTTTAAAATTGACAAGTCGAAAAATGAAGGAAGTCTCGCACGAAAGCTTCGTTTTTGAAGTTGTCGACGTGCAAAATGTGAGGAAGTCTCGCGCGAAAGCTTCGTTTTTTAAATTTTGGGTAGATAGCCGGCTCGCGAAATGCTGTGTTTTGCGAGGAAAAGTGCGCTGCTCCGACGTTGAAAGTAAGCTCCGCGAAAGGGCGGGTCCAGCTCTGCCGCGGGCTTGGTTCGGGCTTGCCTCGTCTGACTTTAGTCAAAAATTGATGTTTGGCATCCGTCCACAAGTTGAAAAATGAAGGAAATCTCGCGCGAAAGTTTTGTTTTGGAGACGATCTCTATGACTGTTGTCACTTTTTGAAGTTGACAAGTTGACAAATGAAGGAAGTCTCCCGCAACAGCTTCGTGCGGGCGACGATCTCTGTGACTGCTGTTGCTTTTTTAGTTGACAAGTTGAAAATTAAGGACGTCTCCCCCGACAGCTTCGTGCCGGCGACGATCTCTGTGACTGTTGTCACATGAAGGAAGTCTCCCGCGATAGCTTCGTGCGGGCGACAATCTCTGTGACTGTTGTAACTTTTTGAAGTTGACAAATCGAAAAATGAAGGAAGTCTCGGACGAAAGTTTCGTGCCGGCCACGATCCCAGCGACTGTTGACACTTTTTGAAGTCGACAAATTGAAACATGAAGGACGTCTCTCACGACAGCTTCGTGCCGGCGACGATCTCTGTGACTGTTGTAACTTTTTGAAGTTGACAAGTTGAACAATGAAGGAAGTCTCACACGACAGCTTCGTGCCGGCCACGATCCCCGCGATTGTTGTCATGTTTTGAAGTTGGCAAGTCGAAAAATGAAGGAAGTCTCGCGCCAAAGCTTCGTTTTGGAGACGATCTTTGTGGCTGTTGTCATGGCTGGCTGCTTCTGGGCTGCTTCTGGCTGCTTCTGGCTGCTTCTGGCTGCTTCTGGCTGATTCTGGCTGCTTCTGGCTGCTTCTGGCTGCCCGGGCTGCTTTTGGCTGCTTCTGGTGGCTGCTTCTGGCTGCTTCTGGGCTGCTTCTGGCTGCTTCTGGCGGGTTCTGGGCTGCTTCTGGGCTGCTTCTGGCTGCTTCTGGGCTGCTGCTTCTGGCTGCTTTTGGCTGCTTTGTTTTTTTCTTGTTGTTGTTGTTGTTGTTGTTGTTGTTGTTGTTGTTGTTGTTGTTGTTGTTTGTGCTGCGACATTCTAGGCGTTTGATGGCTCTGAAAATTACAGGCGCGATCGTTTGCAGTTCATAGTGAAATCACCTTGGAAACTTCCGCCCCCGGCTTGCCCGGGCACCACGGGTACTGAAATCTTGCACTACCGGTTGGAGTGCCGTCCAAGTCGCAACTGAGGCTTGCGATTGAGGTCGCTGAACCAGGAGGCCCCGCGATAGATGTAACATGGGAGACGTAGCGACATGAATCATGTTTATCGGCCCAGGGTTCATTGCAAAAAATTGAGATCAACTATTTAATTCAGGTCTTTGCGACGGATCTGTCAGACTGCAGCTCCTTGATGGCACAAGGCTTTGGCATGTTCAGACATGCAAAATTCACTTGTCCATCGCATCAACTGCAAGGGGATGTGTGATTTGATGCGCCTTTTTGTTGGCATGATCATTGTTTCCTGGAATGAATGTGACTAGATTATACAAGATTCGTTCTTGAAGAATTTAGTTGAGTCAGGCCACCTCTTTTAACTGCCTACATGCAAGTGCTTTCTTCGTCAGGATTGGGCATTTCTCGCTATGAACTAGGTGCTGTCTGCAAATGACATACAGAGTGGCTAGGAACCGGACTTGCTGTTGGACATGGTCAGCGGAATGCTGCTACCATCTTTCTGACAGTGTTGTCGTCGCTGATTCGGTGGGTTTTCCAGTGATGTGCTGCCAGGCCGTCACCCAGCGACTTGCCGAGGTTTGAATGACATGGGTCCATGAGGCGCTCCTTTTCGCCAGGTTGAAGTGAGAGTTGATACTTTTTCCATTCTTTGGGACAGGTAAAAGATGGCAAAAGCCCAGTCTTCGGAGTGAGAGTCGAAGGCTCAGGACAAGGGTCTGGATTTCTCACCTGTTTCAGTTGTTCTTTCATGTCTCCAGAGTGTGGTCAGCAAGTCAAGGATACTGATGAGCTGTGCACAGGTTAGAGTTGTTCTGAAAGATGTTGCCCGGCAGAAGTCGCCACAGAGATCACGGAGTGCATGCAGCTAAGGCTACGCTTGGAATCTGAGCAGTGCAACAGGGCAACGTTGTTGAAATCCGTGTCAGCCGATCAAGGCTGTCATACAATGTGTTTGACAGAGCGCTTCGTGTTGGGCAAAAAGTGTTTTGTACTGGGCCCGAAACAGGTCGTTGATGATTTTTGTACCTTCGGAATGAAGTTTTCTCACAACAAGTCAGCCTCCGTGGTCAGTCCTCTCTGCATGGCCAGCGCTAGCTCTCAGATCCTGCGTCAGCGCGTCTCCCCCCAATGCTCGTCGTGAAGTGTCTGTGGTTGTGCCTCTGGCTATGCCATGTTCCCTGCGGCCAGTGTTCTCCTCAAGACCTGCGGTCACACCATGATTCATTCAGTGCACTCCTCACTGTTTAGTGTCTCGTTGTTGACAGCCAAGGACAAGCTTCATCGTTCAGTCCGGACCATGTGTATCAACGGGTGGATGCGTGCAGAGCTCCAACTTTCCGAACGACTACGGCACCTCTGAGTCTTGTGAAATCTTGGCTCCTGAGAAAGCGCTGTACTTCCCCCACTTTGAGACCGAGAGTGGCAATGACGTGTTGACCATCAATGGCGAGGGCTATTCAGGTTCTTCCCCACCACAGCAAGGCATCACTGCAGCCAGTGCAATCGTATGGAGCTCCGATGGCAGTGTTACTGCCAGTGGATGGCAAATTTGCGCTACGTCTGCGTTGAAGCTTGGCTATTGTAGCGACAGTCTTGGAAGACAATCTTGGAGTGACACTCTTGCATGACGCATCTAGAGTTACGCTCTTGTTAAAACACTAATGGAAGACTCTCTTGGAAGACATTCTTGGAATGACATTCTTGGAAGAGACTCTTGGTAAGACATTGTTGGTAAGACACCATTGGTAAGACAGATTGAGTCGAAAGGCACTCTTGGAGCAACAGGCTTGCGTGCCACACTTGGAGTTACATTCTTGGCAAAACACTGATGGAAGATTCTAAGACACTCTTGGACGTCGCTCCTGGAGCGACGTCCTTGCATGGCGCGCTTGGACCTATGCTTTTGGCAAGAAAGTGTTGGAAGACTTTAAAGCACTCTTGGAGTGACACTCTCGGACGAGACTTTTGGTAGGTGCACTAACCGAATTTTCCTTGGCAAGCTAGGTGGAATTTTCATCATGTACAGCTGTTGCCACCGCAGGATCAGGGTGGGCTCAGATCTTTTTGTGAGAGGATAAGGATTCTTGCGCCAGGTGTCGGTGTTAGCTAGCATTCTCCATGTGTTGGAGGCTTGTGGTTGGTAGAGCCCTTAGTTGGATGTAACAAGCTTCGCTACCAAGTGCATGGTAGCGGAGCTCCTGCGGGAGTTCTGGGGCCATGCCGGATGAGCTGCATGAAACCGTCGTGAGACCCCGCAATTTCCGTCATGCCTAAATGCAGTCATGAGACCACCCAGATTGCGTCATGAGACACAGGGACAGACAGACAGACAGACAGACAGACAGACAGACAGACAGACAGACAGACAGACAGACAGACAGACAGACAGACAGACAGACAGACAGACAGACAGACAGACAGACAGACAGACAGACAGACAGACAGACAGACAGACAGACAGACAGACAGACAGACAGACAGACAGACAGACAGACAGACAGACAGACAGACAGACAGACAGACAGACAGACAGACAGACAGACAGACAGACAGACAGACAGACAGACAGATACATACATACATACATACATACATACATACATACATACATACATACATACATACATACATACATACATACATACACAGGGACAGACAGACAGACAGACAGACAGACAGACAGACAGACAGACAGACAGACAGACAGACAGACAGACAGACAGACAGACAGACAGACAGACAGACAGACATTTACTCATTTGCCACAGCCAAGGACAAGCTTCATGGTTCTGTCCGGGCAATGTGTATCAACGGGTGGCTGTGTGCACAACCCCAACTTTCCGAACACCAACTACCACTTTTCTGGATCTTGTGAAATCTTGGCTCCTGAGAAGGCACTCTACTTCCCCTACTTTGAGATTACAGATACTTACTTGACCATCGACGGCCAGCACTATTCAAGTTCTTCCCCACCACAGCAAGGCATGATGGCAGCCAACACAATCTTGTGGGACTCCGGTACTCGTGGAACTAGCAGATGGCAAATATGTACAGTTTCCGGGTTGAAGCTTGGCTATTCTTCCAAGTTCTCGAGAGGCACAACTTGAACTGTTTTATCATCTGATTTCTTTGTAAACGTGAATTGCCTAGCGTTGACCAGTTGATTTGCCATGGCAGATGTTGACCGATATTTGGAGCCATAGCAATCAGAACCGTACAAAAGAAACTCCGCGGCTAAGCAGCACCCACTTGTAAATTGAACGTCATCCAGCATCATTGGAGGACGCTTCCCAAAGAACGTTGAAAGTTTGCGCAAGGTCACTGGTTTGATTCATAAGGCTAAGTAGGGGACAGCTTTTCTCGTTCCAATTAGGCGTGAAATTGAAATTAAATGGCTGCCGAATCCTGTTTGATAATTATTGGTGGAGTGACCCGTTTTTGCTCCGGATTTGCAACGCGCAGACAAAATTTGCAGACGCTGTTCTTGTGGGCAGCTGAGGCCGTTAGAAGAGACCGTTTCCTGCAACTTTGATGCCGATAGCTGTGGTTGGCAGTCGATTCCTTCGATGCATGTCTCCGATGGGGTTGTCCACACTCAGCACGATTCAGTGATGTTTACCAACCTCTTCACAGCACCTTCCGATTTCATGAGGATTGAATTTTCTTATCGGTTGGATCCCATTGGCCCACTTTTCAGTTTCAACCTACATGGCCTCAGTGTTGATCCGTCATGGGAGTCGGTGCAGTCCTTGAATTGGGAAGTGATTTGGCGCAGGGAAAGTGCCGGGGTAGCAGGGACCTGGAATGAGGTCAAAGTTTCTCTCCCCAAAGAAATCGCAGCATTCCAATTCGAAGTAACAGGAGCTGAGGTTTCCATCGACCACACTCATTTGGCTCGATCGGTATCCGGTCCAGCTGCATATGTTGTTGCAGGCGCGAGCTATTCTTGCGCATTGCACTTCTTTGTCCAGCAGGTTCGCTGTTGGGGGTCTGGTTATAAAGGCAAATTGGGCTCCGGCAACACAAATTACATCGGTGATGGCCCCGACGAGATGGGTGAGAATTTGCCACCTGTAGACTTGGGTGCTGGTCGTGTGGCGAAACAGATTTCAGCCGGGGCCGGAAGTTATCATATTTGTGCCGTGCTGGACAACGACATGGTCAAATGTTGGGGGGCTGGTACTCATGGCCAATTGGGCTACGGCAGCACAAATGACATCGGTGATGGTCCTGACGAGATGGGTGAGAATTTGCCACCTGTAGACTTGGGTGTTGGCCGTACGGCGAAACAAGTTTCTGCCGGATGTTTTCATACTTGTGCTGTGCTGGACAACGACATGGTCAAATGTTGGGGGGAAGGTTATTATGGCAGATTGGGCTATGGCAGCACAGATGACATCGGCAATGATCCTGACGAGATGGGTGAGAATTTGCCACCTGTAGACTTGGGTGTTGGCCGTACGGCGAAACAAGTTTCTGCCGGAGAGTATCATACTTGTGCTTTGCTGGACAATGACATGGTTAAATGTTGGGGGGCTGGTGCTTATGGCCAATTGGGCTCCGGCAGCACAGACAACATCGGTGATGGCCCCAACGAGATGGGTGAGAATTTGCTCCCTGTAGACTTGGGTGCTGGTCGTACGGTGAAACAAGTTTCAGCCGGAAATCGTCATACTTGTGTTTTGCTGGACAACCACATGCTCAAATGCTGGGGGGCTGGTTCTGATGGCCGATTGGGCTCCGGCAACACAAATCACATCGGTGACGGCCCCGACGAGATGGGTGAGAATTTGCCACCTGTAGACTTGGGTGCTGGTCGTGTGGCGAAACAGATTTCAGCCGGAAGTTATCATACTTGTGCTGTGCTGGACAACGACCTGGTCAAATGTTGGGGGCATGGTTATTCTGGCAAATTGGGCTACGGCAACACAGATGACATCGGCAATGATCCTGACGAGATGGGTGAGAATTTGCCACCTGTAGACTTGGGTGTTGGGCGGACGGCGAAACAAATTGCAGCCGGATATCAGCATACTTGTGCTTTGCTGGACAACGACATCGTCAAATGTTGGGGGGCTGGTACTCATGGCCAATTGGGCTACGAGAACACAATTTCCGCAGGTGATGAGCCTCACGAGATGGGCGAAAATTTGCCACCCATAGATTTTGGCATCTCAACCCACATTGACACGACCGTCCGCCTTGTTGGTGGCACGAAGATGCTGGGACGCGTGCAGGTGTTCTATCAGACATCGTGGAGAGATGTCTGTGATGACAGTTGGAATGATGCAAATGCTCAGGTGGTTTGTCGACAGCTCGGCCTTGCAGGAGGCACTGCCAGCATTCTATGGAATGGCACTGGTGACTTTGGCATGGATGAAGTGGCGTGTAGCGGCTTCGAAAGTCAGTTAGGCCACTGCTCGTTTCGCGGATGGGGAATTCACGACTGCAGTCCTCAGGAAGCAGCTGGAGTGGCGTGTCACGTTGACGCGTGGAGCGTTCTGCTAAATCCAAACATATCGGCTCGCAGAGGGCATTCGGCTGTTTGGGACGCCAATAGCAGTTCCACGCTGATCTTTGCAGGACACGCAGCAGGTTCGTTTGAGTACTTCAACGATCTTTGGCGATACCAATCTCCTGACATTTGGCAAGAACTCCAAGTAGTTGGGCCTTCACCCAGAGGTGCCCACACAGCAGTTTGGAATTCTCGTTCCAGGACTATGTTGGTGTTTGGTGGGAGTCACTTCACGACTCATTTTGATGACTTGTGGCTCTACCACTCCAACGCCAACACATGGACTTTGTCCTCCCCTTCTGTGAAACCTGCGGCACGAGCTTTCCACTCAGCAATTTGGGATGAGGTCAGCCAGATTATGTTGGTCTTCGCAGGTGAAAACGGAGTCAACTTGGAGGATTTGTGGAAGTATCATTTGGCCTCCAACAGCTGGACAGAACTCCTTCCCTCTTCACAGAAGCCGCCCGCACGAAGTCGCCACTCTGCCGTTTGGATAGAAGCATCGGCGGGCATGCTGATGTTCGGAGGATGGAGGGACACTGCTCTGAATGATCTTTGGCACTTCGGGCTATGGACCAACACTTGGATTCAGATCTCGCCCATCAATCCACCATCTCCTTGTGCTGGCCACACAGCCATTTGGGAACCTCTCAGTTGGTCCATGCTCACCTTTGGAGGTGTCCAACTGAACGAAACGTTGAGCTACACAGCAGAGATGTGGAACTACAGCTTTTTGACCAACACTTGGACCCGTTTGGCGCCCGTTGGACCTTACCCAAGTCCTGAACCTCGAGAAGACCATGCAACTGCGTGGGATCCAAAGTCACGTTTCTTGTATCTTCTCGGTGGCTTTGATGTAACCTACAAATCCGACTTTTGGAGGTACAAAGCCTTGGACCTTGATGAAATTCCTGTGAGGGAATGCTTCATCGGCCAAAAGTGTCACTTACATTTTGAAAGTTCCGGCTTTCAACCTAGAGAAATGATTCGAGCTGTCGGCATCTTTACTCCCTCGAATGTGTCTTTTGAAACCTTGGACAGTTCCAACTTCGTTGTGGATGGGGATTCGGGCATTGCCAGTCCAGGTTTGTATCGGATCAGCCATTGCTCTCAGGTTACTTCAGTCTGTGAAGGTCACTGGTTTGACTTTGGATTTCTTCTCTTGGCGGGCCCATTCTCAGATCAGTCTTTCGTGTGTAACTTGGGATCTCGTTGTGTTGTCCGAAACTTGCAAGGCTTCCGGTTGTCGGAGGAGGATCAGCTGCTCCCTCTCAGAGAATGCGGCACACCTCTCCCGACGTCGACATTTGACTTGGACCCAATCAGTGGAGCATCTGAGTTGTCAACCGATGTGGTATTTGATTTGGGTGATCTTCAACTGGAAGGCTCGGCACCGGAACAGCTGCAGCTCTGCTGGTGCCCGTCGGACTGCAACGATCCGGAAGATTTCCGTGCGCTTGCTATGCTCCTCCACGTGGTGTGTCCTCCAGGACAAGCCCGAAGAAACCCAAAAACCGACACAAGATCACAAGAGATCACAAGTAGGGTTTCAACAGTTGAATTAGCCATGAGACATGACCAGGGAAGCCTCAAACAGATTCCATGAAGATTTTAGGAGGCATTACAGGAGATACAAACTTGAAATGGCACCATTCACACCATAGACCCGACCAAGTTTTCCCTTTTGAAGAATTAGTGCATTTTTAAGATGTGCCTTTAGAATGGTACGAGGTATAACTATTCACCGGATAGACCTGACAACTTTTTCCTTTTCCTCTTGAAGAATCACTTCAACTGACATCAAGTGCATTTAAGATGTGCATTTGAGATCCTTTATGCATTTTTTAGCGACCCCAGGATGGTACGAGCTCCACAGCACGACTTCCAAATGTCAAGAGTGCCCCACGGGGAGCTATTGCCCTGGCGGTCAGGTTGCAGATTCACGTGAGTCGCTGCTCTATCCCTGTCCGTCCGGCAGCACTTCACCACCTGGTTCCGCCTCAATTGAAGATTGCCAATGCAGACGAGGATATTTTTGGGATGTGCAAGTGAGTGCTTGTTCAATGTGCCCTGCCGGATATTTCAAAAGCTACACGGGATCAAGTTTGTGCCAAAGCTGCCCGCAAGAAACGACTTCAACCGCGGGTGCCATTTTGTTACATGAGTGCTATTGCCCAGCAGGCACAATCGATATCGATTCCAGTAGTGATTTCGATTGTGCAGATGTGTTTGTGCTGGGTGATGTCGATGGCAACGGAAGCTTTGCACGGACCGAAGCATTGATGTACAGCTTCAATGGCTCAGTGACAGCATTCAGTGGTTCTTTGGAGATGGTCCATTCGGATTTGATTGATTACATGGATCTCAGTGCCAGAGCATTCTTGCAACTCACTGATCATGTGGATCATGTTGACTACAGAGTCACAACTTCTGAAGATGAAGAGGCAGCTACACTGCACGCCAAGATGGACCCCTCAGTTTTCACTGCGTTCGCACTCATGGTTTCAACTGCAACATTGACAAGTCAGACTTCAGTGACTCGAAGCTCTGTAGCCACAAACCTACTTCGATGTCCGGATGGTTTGGGTCTTGCGGCTGGCAGCTTAGTTCACAGCCTGTCAGATTGCAAGTGTAGTTATGGCATGGAGACCGCAGGTGAATCGGGCCTGGGCAGTGGCTGCACCAGATGCCCACGAGGTAAACATAAGTCAACTGTGGCGGATGCAGCTTGTTCATCTTGTGGTGGACTCACCACTCTGCTAGAAGGGGCAGTATCTTCTTCAGCTTGCACATGCTCAGCAGGATTTGTCAATGAGGTCCTTGATGATCCTACCAACTGTCAGCCATGTGGCAAAGGTTTTTACTGCGAAGGTGGAACACACAAAGCAGCTTGTGGCCAATCCCTCAGCACTGCAACGGAGACCGCAACTGAGGCTGCGGAGTGCATTTGTGCGGCCGGCTTCTTTCGATCAGAATCCACCTGTGAACCTTGCCCAAGGGGCAGATTCAAATCAGACCTTGGCAATGTTGCTTGCCACCCATGTCCTGCAGGAACCTGGAGCAATGAATCAGCGGCAACACATGAAGATGCTTGCAATTCTTGCATGGAAGGCTCCACGACTCTGGAAGATGGAGCTGAAAACGCGGGTCTTTGTGTCAGGCCAGAGCCAGGCCAGCGCGTGCAGTGTACCTCTGGTGCTGTGTGCATGGTCCAAATCAAGGGTTTCCAGCTGCACGATGGCCATCATTTGGCTTTGACCCAGTCAAGTTGTGATACTGGGAAAGTGGCAGTTTCTGGTGTTGTTGCTCAAGGCATCTCCTACCCTGCAACAAATTCAGGAAGTGAATATGTTTGGGGAGACAGTGGCTCCGAATTTAGCCCAGTAGGAGGCCTTTACAACTTGTGTTGGTGTGCCAACATGCGACATCTTGGTTGTGAGAGTCTCGAGAACAATTTCGTTCTGTCCGCCGGGCAACTAGAAGTAATTGGGCCCTTTTCCAATCATTCCTTTGAGTGCGTTCGGGGTCAAAATTGTTCGGGCTTGACGGCTTTCCGTGGACAGTTGCTTTCCGCGCAAAACCAAGTTGCGCTCCGCAATGCATGTGGCGGTGCTGAGCCTATGTCCGTTGCATCAACGAATCCCAATGGGACGGGTATCATTTCCACTTCAGGTGGAGACTTTTCCCTCAGCTTCGGTGAAGTTCTGTTGGATGCTGATACAGGGTATGCCATCTGCTGGTGTGGCCAGTCATGTTTCGCAGC
>VSDK01029451.1:80704-110522 GCA_009767595.1 Symbiodinium kawagutii | reverse complement strand
GGGTTGGTCTGATGGGGGTTGACCAGATCATGCTTCGAACTGACTGCAATACTGGCCCGATGCTGCCGGGCAGTCCAGGCGATGGGGCCGCCTCTCGCAATGAAGCTTGGACTGCAATCAAATTTCAAAGATCCGTGCAGGAATTGTAGGCAAATCATGATGTCATGTCAAATCGCACTTGAAGATATCTGAAGTATTATTGATCGAGTATGATCAACTTATAATTTGTTACAATGATGGTTTTCAACTGTTTGTTTCCAATTTGGTTTGTCATGGTCACTGTCACAGGGGTATTTCATTGCAGTTCGAAGCTGCCTGGCCTGGGGGTCTGTCGTTAGAGTCGTGAACTGCTGTCAGGAAGATGGAGATTTCGAGTTTGCTGGTGATCCCATTCTCAAGTCCACAGCTGGCATTTTCACGATGTGCTTTTGCCGACCAGGAACATGCGCAGTTTCTTTTGATTTCAAAGCGGCCCTTGGCTTCTTCACGGCACGTGGACCTTTCCCAGTAAAGACTGTGTGCCTGGAAGGTCACGAATGCAGTTGGCCCTTGCTTGGTATCGGTCTGAATGTCGGAGATCGATTGGTCTTTCGGAAGCATGGATGCCAAGACTGGAATGACGAAGAACAAACAGTTTCAAAAGAGTTTCAACTTTTCATGCAGATTCCGGAGCCCTTCGAAGCAAAGGATAGGGGCAATGGGCTTGAAGTGGATTTGGGGACCTTACCTTACGAAGGTCAACCTGGGCCTGGAGTGTATCAGATTTGTTGGTGCCCTTCGGAATCAGATTGTGCTTTGGCAGACAAATTTCGAGCTTCTGCTGGAGACCTCCAGATTGAGTGCGCGCCAGGACTTGATGGTGGTTTCATTTTTATGTCAATCTTTTTCAGTTGCAATTGTTTCCGTGGAATTTGGATAGACTTTTTTCAGGACTACCGTAAATGTATTGCTGATGAAATGAGAATGGTGTCAATGTTTCGGGTAGACCACGCTGACGACAAGGAGATCAGGATACCCTTGTAAAGATTTTCTGCAATGATTTTGATTGCCGAAAATGAAAACAACCCGGCGAAGCCACGTCAAAGAGCGCGTCATCGAGAATGTATTTTGGCGTCTTCCAGTTTGTTCTGTAGCCTCAGATATTTGCACGAGGATTTAGGATCACGCAAGCCAGAACATGCCAGAACTTGTCTTCCTCACTTCGGCTGCTTGGATACCTAAAACTAGATCGGAGTATTTCCTGAAAACCGTACTCCACAGCTGGAGTTTGGAAATTACTGCAACCTTGAGCTATTTTTGATGCATTCCCTTCCACACTCCCTTCCTGCCTCCCCTCCCTCCCTCTCTCCGTCCCTCATATCTCTCCCTCATATCTCCGTCTGTCTCTGTGTCTCTCTTCTTTTTTTTTTTTTCTCTCTCTCTCTCTCTCTGTCTCCCTCTTTTAGCGCTGCTCTGCGATTACTTTCCATCCGCAACCTGTGGACACCACTTGATTATCATCTCATACTTCATTACTTCATTCGTTCTGACTCACCTCTTTGTTGCTCTAAGATTTGTTCCGTCTCGTTTCTTTGTCCCAGCATGCTAGTCAATCCCAGTAGATGCAATTCTGCCTTGCATCTCCATCGTTTGTACTCCTGAGCTGAACCCGAGAAAACTTCAAGCTTTGTCGATTTTTCATCCTCCCGTCCTCCTGAAGAAGTAGCAGTCATCTTTGCCACGTTGGATAAAGCTCACGGCCCCCGCACCCGTTGCGACAACCTCGCGGCACCCACCTACCAGGTAGCTCCGCTACCACTTGAAGGATCTAACCAACAGGTGGCAGCTTCATGCAGTAGAACACATGGCTTTTCTCACTACACATCACGGCTGTACAAGGGGACTTGACAGCAAATGGCACAGTATCGTGCCACTCACTCAGCAGCTTATGTCAGAGATGTGGCATGTGATTTTCACAGTTCTAACATTTGTTCCGTATTGTTTCTTTGTTCCATCATCCCAGTCAACATGTGGTGGGAACAATGGTCGGGCATCCCTCAAGCGACATGGTTCCCTCTGGTCTGGAGATCCATAGATCAGCGGCGCTTGGGATTCATAATATGATCCATCTGAAAAATCTGTTCTGGGCTGAACAATGGGCCATGATCGCTTCCGCGCCTACTTCCCTGCCTCCTTGTGGGAAATTCGACCCTCACTTCGGGCTTATGTTGCAAAATCATTTCCTGGGTTTGATGTTTTATCACTGTGCGTTGCGTGTCTACGACGTATGCTACTGCTCCTGGGTTGTACTCATGATGGGTCGTTTTTCTTCTTCTCCACTTTCCGTTGCTTGCGTATGCCTACTTCCTTGTATGCACTATCTATGGTGAGCAGTTAGTCTATGCGCATCCTTTCAAAAGCTTTGTAAATTTTGAAGCACTACATTTTACGAGAAACCGACTCCAGGATACTACGAATTGCGCGGCGCAACTTCCAAATGCCAGATGTGCCTTGCTGGAAGTTACTGCCCTGGTGGCCAGCTTGCGGATTCACAATGCCCTCCAGGCAGCACTTCGCCCTTTGGTTCGGTGTCAATTGAAGATTGCCACTGCAGACGTGGATATTTTTGGGATGTGCAAGTGAGTGCTTGTTCAATGTGCCCTGCCGGGTTTTTCAAAAACTACACCGGATCAAGTCCGTGCCAAAGCTGCCCGCAAGAAACGACTTCAACCGCAGGTGCCATCTGGTTGCATGAGTGCTATTGCCCAGCAGGCACAATTGATGTCGATTCCAGTAGTGATTTCGATTGTGCAGATGCCTCAACTGTAGGCAATGGTATCAACAATGACAGTTTTGCGCGAATTGAAGCCTGGATGTTCGCTTTCAATGGTTCGTTGGCATCATTGAGTGGTTCATTGGAGATGGTCCATTCGGATCTGATTGATTACATGGGTTTGAGAACCAGGGCGTCCTTGCAGCTCACAGATCATGGGGATCAGATTGTTTACAAAGTTGCAACATCTGAAGAAGAGGAGGCAGTCACACTGCATGCCAAGATGGACCCAGCTGTTTTTACTGCCTTCACACTCATGACTGCAACTGCTGCTTTGACGAGTGAAACTGTCGTTACCAGACAGGATATATTTTCCGAAACAATAGTTTGTCCAGATGGTTTGGGTTTTGCGGCTGGCAGCCTAGTTCACAGCCTGTCAGATTGCAAATGTGTCCACGGAACAGAACCTGCAGGTGAATCGGGTCTAGGGAGTGGCTGCACCAAATGCCCACGGGGAAAACACAAGTCACTTGTGGCGGATGTTTCTTGTTCATCGTGTAGTGGACTCACCACTCTGCTAGAAGGAGCAATATCTTCTGCATTTTGCACATGCTCAGCAGGATTTGTCAATGAGGTCCTTGATGATCCTACCAACTGTCAGCCATGTGGCAAAGGTTTTTACTGCGAAGGTGGAACACACAAAGCAGCTTGTGGCCAATCCCTCAGCACTGCAACGGAGACCGCAACTGAGGCTGCGGAGTGCATTTGTGCGGCCGGCTTCTTTCGATCAGAATCCACCTGTGAACCTTGCCCAAGGGGCAGATTCAAATCAGACCTTGGCAATGTTGCTTGCCACCCATGTCCTGCAGGAACCTGGAGCAATGAATCAGCGGCAACACATGAAGATGCTTGCAATTCTTGCATGGAAGGCTCCACGACTCTGGAAGATGGAGCTGAAAACGCGGGTCTTTGTGTCAGGCCAGAGCCAGGCCAGCGCGTGCAGTGTACCTCTGGTGCTGTGTGCATGGTCCAAATCAAGGGTTTCCAGCTGCACGATGGCCATCATTTGGCTTTGACCCAGTCAAGTTGTGATACTGGGAAAGTGGCAGTTTCTGGTGTTGTTGCTCAAGGCATCTCCTACCCTGCAACAAATTCAGGAAGTGAATATGTTTGGGGAGACAGTGGCTCCGAATTTAGCCCAGTAGGAGGCCTTTACAACTTGTGTTGGTGTGCCAACATGCGACATCTTGGTTGTGAGAGTCTCGAGAACAATTTCGTTCTGTCCGCCGGGCAACTAGAAGTAATTGGGCCCTTTTCCAATCATTCCTTTGAGTGCGTTCGGGGTCAAAATTGTTCGGGCTTGACGGCTTTCCGTGGACGGTTGCTTTCTGCGCAGAATCAAGTTGCCCTCCGCAATGCATGTGGCGGTGCCGTGCCTATGTCAGTGGCATCAACAAATCCCAATGGAACTGGCGCTCTTTCCATTTCAAGTGGTGACTTTTCTATCGGATTTGGGGACATTGTGCTGAATGCAGACGAAGGTTATGCGATATGCTGGTGTGGCCAGTTCTGCAATGCTAAAGATTTTGCAGTTCCAGCTGGTCATTTGCGAGTCTTGGGTCCCCATGCCAGCCAAGAAGCAGATTGTTTTTTGGGCCAGCAATGCCAGTTGAAATCCATTCGAGGTGTGGGTTTGATGCTGGATGACCAGATCATGCTTCGCAGCGATTGCAGTACCAGTCCAATGCTACTGGGGAGTCCTGGCAATGGAGTTGCCTATCGCAATGAATCTCGGGCTGAAAAGCAACGCGCACTGTTCAGAGTTCTTGAGTCCTAGTTGGTTCACTTTGTAATTTGTATGCTCTTAAGCTTAGTGCAATTATGAAATAGTGGAACATTGTCACATGCATGTCAAATCAAGCTACTCATCGCATTGGATTGGCATTCTGTGATGACACACCTCAGGAAGATGGAGATTTCGAGTTTGCTGGTGATCCCATTCTGAAGTCCACCGCGGGGATTTTCACAATGTGCTTTTGCCGAGGAAACTGCAGTAGTTCTCGGGATTTCAAAGCTTCCGTTGGTTTCCTCACAGCACGCGGGCCATTCCCAACAAAGACAATTTGTCTCCAAGGTCGAACATGTTCTTGGCAGCTACTTGGTATTGGTTTGAGTGTTGGAGATCGTTTGGTGTTCAGGGACCACAGTTGCCAAGCATGGGATGATGAAGAGCTGGGAGTTTCAAACCTCTTCAAGATTTTCATGGAGATTCCAGAGCCTGTAGAAGCTCAAGACAACGGCAAAGGACTTGAAGTGGATTTGGGAACTCTGGCTTTTGGAGCGAACCCTGGGCCGGGAGCTTATCAGGTTTGTTGGTGCCCTGCAGCTATGGATTGCACTTCGCCTTGGGAATTTCGTGCTTCTGCTGGTGACCTCCAAGTTGATTGTCCACCAGGAACAACGAACTGTTTGTCTTGCTGTTTCCTGTGCCTGAAGATTCATTTTGACCCAAAAAAGTGCTCTTGTTCCTCACCTTTCAGGTGAGAGTTGTTACAGTAGATTTTATCAGAGTTGGGTCCTTCTCCTCCTTCGCCTTCTCGCCGTCACCTTCTCCGAGCTTCAGATCCCAGTGGGCCGTGCTGAACCCGAACAGCAAGCTGCACATTCCAGAGGGCTGTGCCGGACCTGAACAGCGAGTGTCGCTGTGCCCGGCCCGAACTGCCAGATAGAATGCCAGTGAAAATGCCAAATACAAGTAGTGCCCGCACGAGGCGGGGGCGGAAGTTTCCAAGATTATCAAAACCTATAGAGAAAGCATTTGGGCCTATAGGGTGTCACCGCGCCACACCGCACCACAACACAAACCACACACCACATCACACCAACACACCACACCACCACAGAACACCAACACCAACAGCAACACCAGCACCAACACCAAACCAAACCACACCACACCACACCACACCACACCACACCAACACACCACACCAACACACCACACCAACACACCACACCAACACACCACCACACCACACCAACAATAAGCCACAACACAACACAACACAACACAACACAACACAACACAACACAACACAACACAACACAACACAACACAACACAACACAACACAACACAACACAACACAACACAACACAACACAACACAACACAACACAACACAACACAACACAACACAACACAACACAACACAACACAACACAACACAACACAACACAACACAACACAACACAACACAACACAACACAACACCACACCACACCACACCACACCACACCACACCACACCACACCACACCACACCACACCACACCACACCACACCACACCACACCACACCACACAACACAACACAACACAACACAACACAACACAACACAACACAACACAACACACCGAACCACACCACACGACACGTATAAAGAACAAACGTACCAGAGCAAAACGTACCAAGGCAAAACGCACCAAGACAAAAGGTACCGGAGTAAAACGTACCAAGACAAAACATGCCAAGACCAAATGTATACCAAATGTACCAGAGCAAAACGTACTACAAGGTACTACAAGGTACTACAAGGTACTGCAAGGTACTACAAGACCCAGCACTTCACCAACATCACCTGTCGCAGCGCTGCCATTGGGGAAAGCGATCCCAGAGCAGCTCCACATGCGCCAGATGCCACGCCTGCCGCGCAAAGTGAACATGACAACGTTGACATGTCCAGTTTTTGGAGACAGTCACAGGGATACAACCCGAGTGCAACCGGGACCAAACCGGAAGCAACGCGGATGCAAACCGAGACAGCCTCGCACCCGTCCGATTCGGAACCTAACTTTTCGACATCTTGCGACGCATTTTCCACGAGAAAACACAAGGTTTTGCGAGCAAACTAATGATCAAAATCAAGGAAAACGCATTTCGTGCGAGACTTCCTCCATGTTTTCAGCTTCAATTTGCAAGAACATCAACATGCAGCAAATGCCACGCCCTCTACGCAATGTCTGAGTCCAACATGTCACCAACATCACCTGAAACACCCCTGCCATTGCAGAAAGCGATCCCAGAACAAGTCCACATGCGCCAAATGCCACGCCGGCCGCGCAAAGTGACAGAACAACTTGAAGATGTCCATTTTCGCCGACGGTTACGCGAGGCGAGCGGAAGCAAACCGGAACCAAACCGAACCAAACCGGAAGCAAAGCGGATGCAAACCGAGACAGCCTCGCACCCGTCCGATTCGGAACCTAACTTTTCGACATCTTGCGACGCATTTTCCACGAGAAAACACAAGGTTTTGCGAGCAAACTAATGATCAAAATCAAGGAAAACGCATTTCGTGCGAGACGAAACTTCCTCCATGTTTTCAACTTGCAAGAACATCAACATGCAGCAAATGCCACGCCTGCTACGCAAGGTCTGGATCCAACATGTCGCCAACACCCCTACCATTGCAGAAAGCGATCCCAGAACAAGTCCACACGCGCCAAATGCCACGCCGGCCGCGCAAAGTGAACGTAACAACTTGAACATGTCCATTTTGGACGACGGTTACGCGAGACAAGCGGAAGCAAACTGGAACCAAACCGAACCAAACTGGAAGCAAAGCGGATGCAAACCGAGACCGCTCCGCGCCCATCCGATCCGGAACCTAACTTTCCGACATCTTGCGACGCATTTTCCATGAGAAAACACAAGGTTTTGCGAGCAAACGAATGATCAAAATCAAGGAAAAACGCATTTCGTGCGAGACGGGGCTTCCTCCATGTGTTCAACTTGCAAGAACATCAACAAGCAGCAAGTGCCACGCCTGCCACGCAAAGTCTGGAGCCAACACTTCACAAACATCACCTGTGACAGCCCTCCCATTTCATTGCGGAAAGCAATCCCAGATCATCTCCACACGTACCACATGCCACGCCAGCCACACAGAGTCAACATGACAAGTGAGGCTATGTGATGCATCGTTGAGGCGATGTATGGCTGATGTGATGTTATGTTGATGTGCTGTATGGTTGATGTGATGTATTTGTGAGGTTGATGTGATGCATTAACGATGTGATGTGTTGTTGATGTGATGTGTTGTTGATGTGATGTATGGTTGATGTGCTGTATTGTTGATGTGCTGTATTGTTGGCGTGATGTCTTGTTGACGTGATGTGTTGTTGATGTGATGTGTTGTTGATGTGATGTATTGTTGATGTGCTGTATTGTTGATGTGATGTGTTGTTGCTGTGATGTTTGGTTGATGTGATGTTTGGTTGATGTGATGTGTTGTTGATGTGATGTTTTGTTGATGTGATGTTTTGTTGATGTGATGTGTTGTTGATGTGATGTTTTCTTGCTGTGATGTGTTGTTGATGTGATGTATTGTTGATGTGATGTGTTGTTGATGTGATGTTTTGTTGATGTGATGTATTGTTGATGTGATGTGTTGTTGATGTGATGTTTTGTTGATGTGATGTATTGTTGATGTGATGTTTTGTTGATGTGATGCATGGTTGATGTGATGTATTGTTGATGTGATGTGTTGTTGATGTGCTGTGTTGTTGATGTGATGTATTGTTGATGTGACGTGTTGTTGATGTGATGTATTGTTGACGCCATGTATTGTTGATGTGATGTATGGTTGAAGTGATGCTATGTTGATGTGTTGTGTTGTTGATGTGGTGTATTGTTGGTGTGATGTATTGTGGACGTAAAGTTTGGTTGGTGTGATGTTTTGTTGATGTGATGTATTGTTGGTGTGATGGATTGTTGAGGTGATGTTATGTTGATGTGATGTTATGTTGAGGTGATGTATTGTTGAGGTGATGTTTTGTTGTTGTGATATCCTTTCAGATTTCTGTAGCACGGACGATCCGCACTTCGTACGCAAATTCCTGTGATTATGCCAGATAGGACGCCTACCAGCGAGAATCTCAGATAGAATGCCAGATAAAACTTCAGTGAAAATTTCATAAAGAATGCCAGATAGAATGCCAGAGAAAAAG
Source organism: Symbiodinium kawagutii (assembly GCA_009767595.1). Taxonomy (NCBI): domain Eukaryota; class Dinophyceae; order Suessiales; family Symbiodiniaceae; genus Symbiodinium; species Symbiodinium kawagutii. The sequence goes on along the minus strand of VSDK01029451.1, from coordinate 101,761 downwards.
CCAGTGAAAATGCCAGATAGACCATCTGATTCTGATAGAGTGCCAGTCCGAATACCAAAAAAACCTGCCAGATAGAATGCCAGTGAAAATGCCAAATAGAGTGCCAAATAGAATACCAGCGAAAATGTCAGATAGAATGCCAGATACAATTTCAATGAAAACATGGCAAAAAATACCAGCGAAAATGTCAGATAGAATGCCAGATACAATTCCAGCGAAAATAAAACAAAAAATGCAAGATAGAATGCCAGCGGGGATGTCAGATAGAATGCCAGATAGATTGCCAGATGGAATGCCAGTGAAAATGCCAGATAGACCATTTGATAGAGTGCCAGGTAGAATGTCGGAAAAGATGCCACATAAAATGCCAGTGAAAACGCGAGAGAAAATGCCAGGTAGAATCCCAGAAAAAATGCCGGATAGAATGCCAGATAGAATACCAGCGGGAATGTCGGAGAGGATAGTGCCAGCGGGAATGTCAGATAGAATGCTAGATAGAATGCCAGCAGGAATGTCAGATAGAACGCTAGATAGAACGCCAGCGGGGATGTCAGATAGAATGCCAGCAGGAACGTCACAGAGAATGCCAGCAATGCTGATATTGCCACATAGACAGTCAGATTAGATGTCAGGTACAAAACCACGGCGGGGATCATGCGAAGTCAAGTGATTTGTTTTGAATTTTGTGTGTTTGTTTCAGACCCCCAGGAAAGACGTGATCGAGATAACTCACAACTTAAACTAAGCCATGTCGTCAGTTCAGTAAAACTGCAAAACATCAAAAAATAAAAGCCTCGAAATAAACATGATTCAACTTTGGGCCCTCCCAAAACAATGATATATCAATCGAACCTCCGGACATTTTTTTTGGGACCATTAGAAACTCCAGGTGAAGTTGATTTCCTGGTGAGGATTGTTCATGTAAAATGAAGGCTCTGGCTCCAAAAAACAACTCAATTTATGCAAGCCCCTTTGCAGTGGTAGACCCGTTTGGGTAAGATTCTCGGGATCTCAATGCGAAAAGTATCGAAAAGTGTTTCAAAAGCAAAAAACAAGTTTGGATTCTGTAGGCTTGACAAGAGTCAGAATCACATGTTCAAACAACATCGTTCACTTGTGCAGATGGGTGCTTGCGCAGGAACATATTTTGAAGAGACGTCCAAAGTTTGTGCTAGATGTCCCCAAAGGTTCTATTGCCTGGGTGGCGATGTACACAACTCCGCAAAGTTGGCTTGCAGAGTGGGGGAGACGACTTTGCAATGGGGCAGTTCTTCGAAGAATGCCTGCGTTTGTATGCCTGGATATACCTTTGTCGACGGAGGTTGCGGGGAGTGTATGCACGGTTTCTACAAAAATTCAACGGGAAGTGATTCATGCACCCCGTGCCCAGAAAACATGACCACCTTTTTTTCGAAGGCGGTTTCCAATGAATCATGCGTTGAGGGCACAACAATTGGCGGTTCCAGTTCTCTCATGTCCATGCCCAATACTTCTGAAGTTCCGACTATGAGTTTCAGCATTTCTATTTCAGTGAATGGTAATGCTTCAGATTCAGATTCCATCAGTGATCTCCTTGCATCAGCAGTGCGTAGCATGCTGGGCACAAGTGCTATCACGAAGGTGGAATTTGTGAGCACGGATGGACCACTGAGACGTTTGTCAAGTGAACAAACTTTCTCAGTTTCATTGAAATACATGTCTATGGAAGAAGCCAATGAGACTGTTCAAAACGTGGATTTGAACATGACATCAGATGCCATTTTGGAAGTTTTGCGACAAGATGAAGGTCTCGGAATCCAAAGTGTTCGCGCCTTTAATGCCTCTCTTTCGGTGGTCCCCTTGGCATGCTTGGCCAACGCGGTTGTACCACCAGGTATCATCATTCGAGATGCGCACGATTGTGCTTGCAGAACAGGGTATGAATACGTTGGCACTAGCTGCACTCCGTGCACCGAAGGACAATACAAAGCAACCATTGGAAACGAAAACTGCAACTCATGCCCAGTTGGGAAGACCACCTTGAAAACTGGAAGTAGTTCACTTCAAGATTGTTTGTGCCAGGAAGGCACGTTTGAGCATGGAGGCAAATGTCCAGATTGTCAACAGGGTTTTTTCTGCCCCGGAACGGGGAAAGCTGAAAAGTGCCCAGAAAACACATTGAGTCCGGGCACCGGTGCCAGAACCAATAGTAGTTGCTTGTGCATCGCTGGGTATTATTTGAATGGTGCGACTTGCGAACCATGCCCACGAGGGAGGTACAAAGGAAACCTCGGGACTGAACCTTGCACACAGCTGTGTCCAGCCAATGCCGACAGCTATCCAGGTGCTACGTCTTCATATGATTGTTTTTGCAGGAAGGATCATCATGCACTACTGGTTTCCTCTGGCCAATTGGACAGGTGTGCAAGTTGTGCCTCCTATGTTGGGCTGGTTTGCCTCGGTGGTTTCCATAATTCCAGTTCCAAGGAACATGTCCAACCGAAAGCAGAAATTGGCTTCTACCAGACCGGCACCACCTCTGCTTCAAAGTGCCGAGTTTTTTTGGCGGATGGATCCAGTGCTTGCCTCGGACAAAACCAATGTGCAGAAGGGACCACAGGCACACTTTGCGGCGAGTGTCCCCTTGGCTGGGCGCGATCCGCAGATTTTACTCCCTGCAATGCCTGTGTCGAAGGATCAGCGATATTTTTACTCAGCGCTGCCATTCTCTACGAGGTCACTGAGATTGCGGGTACTAATTTTGTATTGGCAGCCTTGGCCGCAATTGGCTCAGTCGTTACCAATCTTCCCTTACATACTTGCATGATCCGGGTCTTCTCACAGTGGTTCGCAGCATGCAATCTTATCACGCTCTTCAATTTGGAAGTGTTGGAGCTGCCGTTCACTCAACCCCTTACAACGACCACAGATACTTGCAATGAACAGAAGCCACAGGAACCACTTGATTCACTACTGGATCCAACAAATATCAAAGATGAACGGGAGCAAGATGACAATGGTGTCGTTGGCGCAAGTCTGCGCTTCTCATGGCCACCAGCAGTGACTCATGCAATGGCCACATTATTCGGCCTCATTGCACATCTTCCCAGATTCGCTTCATTGAAATTTGCGGCTCAATGTCGTGCATTTGAATTGTTTCCAGGTGGTCCAGAAGCACAGCGACTTGCTCCTGCACTGTATTTGTTTGCTTACCAATTCTGACCATTTTGGCTACATGCATCCTTTGTGCAGTGGCCGTATATGTCCTTGTTCCTCTGGGAGAGCGGTTTGGAGTGTATTTCAACACGGTGGCGAAAGATAAGGATGTGAAGCGAAGGCAACTTGCAAAGGTATTTGGCAGTTGCATGGCCAAGATCCCACTGTCACACGTCCCACGTGATCTTCCGCAGTGCAGAGATGTGGACAGGTTCATCAATGACATTTGCGAAAAACGCGAATCCTTTGCCAAAGAACTTTGTTGGATGAAGTGCAAAGAAGAACCTCGGTTTGCTGTTCTCCTAGAACAGCTTGGGCCAAGAATCTGTCTGAAATGCTTGACATGCCCAGAACAGCACCTGAGAACTCGGATTTTTTCAGCTGGTTCAGCACAGGCTACGAAGGAATCAAAGTTTTTGCAGAAACTACGGTCATTCAGCATTTGTAGCAGGGGATGGAATCGACAAGGCAGGAAAGTTTGCAGGGGATTTGCCCATCAACCCGCGTTGTTGGTCAATGGGATACGATTGCACGTTTTCTATCCTGGCTGCTGTTTAAGCAATTAGTTTTATTTGTTTTTACCGTTGGTATCCTAAGCTGTCATTAATGATACGAATGTGGACAGTAAAGACATTCGTCAACACTGAGTCTCACGGATCCTGACCCAAATGACAAATTACAAATGTGTTTGACGAATGTGATGGCACACCAAATTGCAGATAAGATCTGGTCCAAAATTGCCGCTTGCCCAATTACCTGATCTTAGCCCACTGTCACTGACATTATGATGCTTTGTCATTGTTATTAAGCTTTCCAAAAAATGATCTAGCCGCTAAGTGCCCATCGGTTCACATGGATCCATTTTCAAAGTGAGTAAGTTGACGCGCAACAATTTCGAGCATGTAGTGGTCAGTCTTTGACACCAACTGCCCTGCAAAGCACATCATTTGTTCGCTTTCACGAGCTTAGGTTTCAAATGGTTTCTGGTGGTAGCTGCAGCAGGGGGCCACCCAGTGCGGGGCCAAGCCCTACAAAACTCGTTGATTGAAATGAAAAAAATTGCATGGAACATATATTCACATTGATTCAGGCCACAAGCCTTTGAATTTCACCACGGCCTTCATTGCCCTTTTGCAGGACATGCAAGCTTTTCCTAGAGCATTGTGTATGCTTCTCTGCAAGCCAGAATAACCCTCAAGTCATTGATGCCCTTTGCAGGACAAGGTTTGGTAATCTATTTTGAAAACCTCTTAAACAATTTATCCCTGGCAGCCAGGACATCTTCTTTGCAAGTCCCAGGAATTTTGCAGGCAGGCAACAACAGCTCCACCAATTCCCTGTGGGTCTCTGTGGTCTTGGCTGCCTGGGACAAAGTGCAAGCTACAATGAGCCTCTTGTTTTTGCCAGGCCGTGGCACATCTTGGATGTAGGCCTGGTTGTGGCCACCTCCAATGCTCAGAGATGCCTGGTGGATTAGCACTTTTGCAGTGCCATGCTTGGGGCCTTCTGTGGCCTTTTTTAGCGCTTTTGCAGTGCCAGCAGCAGAGGCAGGCTTCTTCAAAGAAGCAGCTGCTGGCTTCTTCATGGCCTTCTGCCTCCACTCTCCCGTCAAGCAAGGAGGAGGGCTCTCCTCCAGGGCAGCTTTGTCACAGCTGCCTCTTTTTTTCAGAAGCTGCAGAAGCCAAGAACCTTTCCAACATCCTGGCAAACCCAGCAGAAGTGAGCCTGACCGCGCTGGCTTCAGAAGCTCTTCGCCGCCTGCTTCTTTTCCTGGGCCAGCTCTTTGTCTTCCTTTGCCACCATCAGCTGCTTGAGGCTTCCATCTGCTTCATCCAGCTTGGAGATGAATTTTGCCCAGCTGCCAGCTGTTGAAGAAACTTTTCTCCAGCGGTTTAGTGCCACGCCCACAGCATCTGCAGCAATGCCAGGCAGGTGGCTTTTGTTCTCAATTCTTCAGTGGTATGGATACAGTTCTGTGCCAAACACCTGCTGCACCTGCACGCTTTGCTTCAAAGGCCTGTAATTCATTTTTGCGCAAGGGGTGAAACCTCCAACAAAGCTCCCAGCAAGGGAGCCAGCTTGCGCAAGGCTTTGGGGTTTTCTGCCTCCTCCGCCGGAAGGTTCTGGTATTGGTAGAGCCGGAAAACAGTTTGGATGCCCATGGGCCTGCAATAGGCAGCCAGCTTGTCATCCAACACCTGCTGGTCGATCTCTGGAAAAATTTGCCTTTTCTGAGGGGCTGTGTTGGCGCCAAAGATGAGACCAACTCCCAGGCCCAAAGCCTCTTGCTGGTACAGCTGCTGGAAATAGGAATTGTTTTCCTTTGCAGGCTCTTTCTCATGACCTTCTTGCCACTTGGCTCCCCTGGGCACATTCGCTGCGCCTTCCCAATCCTGTGTGTCCTTGCATTGCCATACATGTGGTCTGCTTTCCATTGAACCTTGCCAGAAGCACAATGTGCTTCAAATTCCTCCCATCCAAACCTTTCCATCATCTGCTTCTCACTTTCCAATTTGTTTCTTTTGCTCATGCTCTCAGTGGCTTTCATTTGCTTGCTCACACGCAAGTATTTTTTACCTGCTGTTGGCAAGAGCCACTGGGCTGCTTTCAGGCTTTTCGCTTTTTTGGAGAGACCTGATTGCTCCGGCTTTTCCACGGGGTTCTGGTTCAAGTAGGTGTTGTGTCGACCCCAGACCCTAGAATGCTCTTCTTTGGTCAGGGATTCTTTCAAAATTTCCGCCTGCTCCTCCAGGCTATCACCTTGCTCAGCTGCAGTTTGGATCTGCTCATCCAGAGTCATATCCCCCAACTTGTCAAAATTGGCTTTGTTCAACTTGTTTTTCTTGTTGGCCAAAGACATGGCAGCCCTTGCCAAAGCTTTAGCCTTGGCCTTGGTCTTCCCCTTTGCCACAGGTTTCTCAGGGTTTTTGGTCTTATGGGAGGAAGGCTTTTCCAAACCTTTTTTAATTGAACTTCTCTTCGTTGACTTCATCACCTTCATGGCTGATTTGGAGGGCATTGTGATGAAGTTTTTTCCAAAACTTCTGGGAAAACAAAGCAATAAGTAAACACACTGGATCCAAAAGCCTGTAAAGTGGAGATGATCCACATTCATCTGGGATCAAAACAAACCTGATTCAGCAGAAGCAAACCGTGCGCAACAAAAATTTCAAAGGCATAACTTTGGAAAATAAAAAACGAACAAATCAAATCTGATCAAATCTGATCAAACTGATCATATTTGATCAGATTTGATCAGTTTTGATTTTATGTTTTCAACTTTGAATTTGCAAACCAATTTTTTTAAACAATATTCATAGCGACATATTTGTGGATGGCCTTTTCCATAAGCCAATTCACTATTTGAAATTACAACAAATTAAAGCCAGACATCTATTTATCTGAAGTTTAAAAATTATTTCAATCTTTGAAAGGTCATGGGTGCAGCCTTTTCCCAAAGCGATGCCTTTTCCAAAGCATTTTCTTTCACTGGTGCCTTTTCCAAAGCATTTTGTTGGACTGGTGCCTTGTTCAAAGCATTTGCCCTCGCTATCTCTTTGAAAGCTTCTTTTGCAATGATTTGCTACTTTTTCCAAAGTGTTGCAAGCGGGGTGATGCCTTTTCCAAAGCAGCCCCATGCTCAGCAGGTGCTCAATCCCTTTCCAACCAGGCTTCAATTGCCTCAGGGAAATCTTGAAACACAGCCCTGCTACGCATAGAGCTCAGTGAGGAGTGATCCGACGTCACTCCGTGCGCTTTCGCCCGTGCTCTATGGTTTTCTTGGAGTATGGCCTCCTGAGTCCCAAGATACCTGACCCAGTCCAACTTTCCACTTCTGCCTGTTTTTTTTCGGGCGATGTGGATCCTGCCAGCCTGTCATGCATGTTAGGTATCAGCTCCTTCACCTGCTTCTTGATCAAAGGACACAATGTGGACCTGGGCATGGTCCAGGAGATCGCAGAGTGCCAGCATATTTCTTTCTGGCGCTCTGTCATTGATGTCCACAGTGTTAGTGTTGTAGTCCACCACCACCACTGGCCTGTGAGTGGTGGTGGTGGCAGGATCCTTTTCCCAAGACCTTGTGGCGCTCACACTGGCAGGTGTGCCCTTTTCCAAAGGCTTGGAGCTGGAGAGCTCCAAAGGTACGTTGGGCTGGGTTGTGGGGCCCTTGGCCTTTTCCAAGCTTGGCAGGCCTGGCGCTGGATGCCCTGCTTTTGCTGCCTTTGTCCTTTTCCAAAGATTTGGCAGGCTTGGCATTGGCAGGTTTGCGTCTGTTGTAGCCATTGTCCTTTTCCAAAGACTTGTGGCCCACCATTGCCTCTGGATGCGAGCATTGCCGCCTTTTCCTGACTGCAGGCATAGGTGCCCAGGAAGGCGAGCTTTTCCAAACTCTCAAGCGCAGGGCTTTTCCAAACCCAAGATACCTTTTCCAAAGTATAGGCTGGTAGCAGTTACACAGGATCCTAGCTACCAGGCTGAACAAAAAAGCCGAAAAGTGTTTGCGCTGCTGTGCTGATGGTGCTTATATGCTTGCAGAAATGTTTAGAAACCTACGGTTGAAGTTGGAACCATGTTGTGAGAATGTTTGTGTGTCCATGTTGTGAACAAAGTGGGTTGTAACCATGCTCTAGCTGAGTCGCAAGAAACAGCTGCAGAAGAAAAACATTTCAGCCATGCAAGCATTTCTTGGCTTTTTCCAAAGCCACAGCTGTCAGAAAACCCTGCGGGCTAGATTTACACAAATATTCTTTCAATAATTTGATTATTAGTGAATGAAGAAACATTTATCAAAAATGCAAAAATACATATACCGTTTTAAAAAAATATTGAAAAATAAATAAACGAATAAATAAATAAATGAAAATATAAATAAAACTATATAGACAATATTTTGATAAATATCAATATGCATCGTTAAAAAATGTTATATATATATAAAATTTTCTTTCACTATATATATTTATTTATATGTATATAAATATGTTCTCTTGGAAACAAACATATATTTATATTTGTATTTAAATACATTTACATGTGTATTTCTATTTATATATGTACGTATTGAGAGATATATTTATATACATCGCAATAAATTAATGGATGTTCAGATTAAAAAAATTTTCTTATTGCTTCACACATCTATAGATCCATCTGGAAACAAAAAATAAAACAATATATATTTTTTACAAATCAACAAAGTGGTGTAGTTAACCAGAAAAGAATTCTTTTTATTTTAAATACAAGTATCAATTCAAATATAAATGAATATTCAACAAGGAAGTTTCAAAGAAAATTCCGTGCTACGAACATTTACAACCACTCAAAATAAGTTAATAAAAGCATTGAGAGTTCAAGCATTGAGAGTTGAAGCATTAAGAATTACAGCACTGGAAGTTAAAGCAATGCAAGTTAAAAGCATTCAGGGTTAAAGCAATGGAAGTTCAAACAATGGAAGTTAAAAGCATTCAGGGTTAAAGCAATGGAAGTTAAAACAATGGAAGTTAAAAGCAATGAGGGTTAAAGCAATGGAAGTTAAAGTAAAGGAAGTAAAAACAATGGAAGTTAAAGCAATGGAAGTCAAAGCAATGGAAGTTAAAACAATGGCAGTTAAAGCATTGAGAGTTAAAGCAGTGGAAGTTAAAGCATTGAGAGTTAAAGCATTGAGAATTAAAGCAATGGCAGTTAAAGCATTGAGGGTTAAAGCAATGGAAGTTAAAAGCGTTGAGAGTTAAAGCAATGGAAGGTAAAGCAAAGGAAGTTAAAGCAATGGAAGTTAAAAGCGTTGAGAGTTAAAGCAATGGAAGGTAAAGCAAAGGAAGTTAAAGCAATGGAAGTTAAAGCAATGGAAGTCAAAGCAATGGAAGTTAAAACAATGGAAGTTAAAGCAATGGAAGTTAAAACAATGGAAGTTAAAAGCATTGAGAGTTAAAGCAATGGAAGTTAAAGCAATGGAAGTTAAAACAATGGAAGTTAAAGCAATGGAAGTTAAAACAATGGAAGTTAAAAGCATTGAGAGTTAAAGCAATGGAAGTTAAAGCAAAGGAAGTTAAAACAATGGAAGTTAAAGCAATGGAAGTTAAAGCGATGGAAGTTAAAGCAATGGTAGTTAAAGCATTGAGAGTTAAAGCAATGGCAGTTGTCACTTTTTTGAGGTTGACAAGTTGAAAAATAAAGGACGTCTTGCGCGACAGCTTCGTGCTGGCGACGATCTCTGTGACTGTTGTCACTTGAAGTTGACAAGTTGAAAAATGGAGGAAGTCTCACACGACAGCTTCGTGCCGGCGACGATCTCTGTGACTGTTGTCACTTGAAGTTGACAAGTTGAAAAATGGAGGAAGTCTCACACGACAGCTTCGTGCCGGCGACGATCTCTGTGACTGTTGACTTTTTGAAGTTGACATGTTGAAAGATGGAGGAACTCAGAGTACGTTTTATTGAAAAAATTCAATAAGAAACGCATGTTTCAATAAGGGCTTTCTTTTTCAATAATTTCAAGCTTTTTTCAATAAAGCTTATTGAAACATATTTCAATAAGCTTCAAACCTATTTCAATAAAATCTTACTGAAATAGGTTTTTCCAATAAGGCTAATTTCAATAAAAATCTTATTGGTTTGTGTTTCTAACAAAGTTGCTTTGCTCAAAAGTTAGTGGTGGGCTGGTGAGCTCATGAAAAATCTATGAGCAGGCTGGTGAAAATTTGATGTTTGGTAAGTGGACCCCTTTAGAAAATTAGTGGCTGGCTGGTGAGGGTTGCTGGGTGGCTGGTTGCTCCCTTAACTTTGTCTGGTGGGAGGGCAGCAGCAGCTCACTGCTTGCAGCAGATTATTTTTGCAGACCTCATGGTGTGGTGCAATTTTGTTGTGTGCCCTTTTGCAGGACCCATATGTGGTTCAGTCTGTCAAGCCAAAGCCATATGTGGTTCAGTCTGCCAAGCCAAAGTTCAGCTTTGCCCTTTTGCAGGACCCATATGTGGTTCAGTCTGTCAAGCCAAAATTCAGCTTTGCCCTTTTGCAGGACCCATATGTGGTTCAGTCTGTCAAGCCAAAATTCAGCTTTGCCCTTTTGCAGGACAACAAGCAGCTTCCATGTATGTAGCTGCTGTGGCCACTTTCTCAAGGCCATCAATCCTCTTCACTGGAAAGAGCAATCTCAGCCCCATGGGAAAATCTCAAGTGGAAGCCAAGTCGAAACTTCCACATGACCTTCTCAGGGACCTTGTGTGGGGCAGTTCCATTCAAACAGCTGTGTGCAAGAGAAGACATGTACCCCGCCATGGTCTCCCCAGCATAAGTGGAGACAAACTTTGGATTTAAGAAGGCAGCTTGCTCAGCCATGTGTGCCAAAAAGTGGTGTTTTGGCACTGTACTCCACTGAAGCAAGTTCTGGCTCAGGGTGATCCTCAAAAATAAGACGAAGACCACTAAACCAGGGCTGTCTAGTGAGTCGCCGGGCAAGGGCTGCCCGAATGGAGAGGTTAGTGCCAAAAACCAAAAGTCCACTCCGGTCCATCAGGTGGTGGTCACGCGTGAAAGGGTGAACTTTCGTATTTTGCGCCCAGTAGTAGTAGCCATGAAGGGACTGGGGCACGAGTACCGACCACCAGTCTGGAGCTTTCTTGTTGTGCGTTTGGAATCCTGCTGCCATCGAGATGACCTCTACCATTTTCCCCGTTGATGGAGACTCGAGCTTGCTGCACTTGGTGTAGTGGGCCAGGGCCAGGTTGCAATGCTCCTGAAAGGCCTTGCTGGTTCTTCTATCAAAGTGCAGCCCACATCGATCCATGCAGCCATACAGAGCAGCAAGGTGCTTCATGCACTGATGCCTGTGGTCAGTGTAAGGTTCCTCTGCCACTACCAAGTCCAAAAGAATTTCCTGCATCGCTGGGACCAAATATCTCACATGTCTGGCCTTGAAGCCAGACAGCACTGGAAAGCTGTCATACTTGGCCTTTGTGTTGCAAAAATTGCTCAAAGTCAGTTTCCTGATCCTGTTGGATGCCTCAATCCCCTGCTCCAAGTATTGCTGGGCAATCTTGCTGTACAGGGATTTCAAATTGGCTTCATGTGTTCCATGGCCCTTTCTCAGGACCAAATCGAACATCACATTGCCAATGGCATGTGAAGCAACACCTTCCTCCCAGACATGCAGGGTGTCATAATGAAAGGTGTGCCCATTGAAGCCAGGAATGTCCTTCACCAAGTGGGAAGTGGGTGTGGGCCCTTTGTGCTTCAGCACAGTCTTCCTCCACTCTGCTCCTGGTCTAAAGTCATTGAAGGGAATGGTGTCCTTGTTCGCTTTGCAGTTGAAGCACTTCTGGTTGTGACTGGCGCCTGCCAACCCAAAGTGGTTCTGAAGGTATTCACCATCAGCAGACACACAGAAGAGGCAGCACTTCAACTTCCCAGACTGCAGTGGTGTGCCAGCTTTGGCTTTTCTCTTAGACTTGGAGTCCCATGGCTTCCCTTCATGGTCAAACTCAGGAAATTTCCCAAAGAAAGCATGTTGAAATGACCACACAAGGACCTTCCACACTGCAGGCATAGTGTCCTGACCACCATCCTCAGAGCTCTTGTTGCAACAGCTCTTTGGCACTGCTGCCAGCAGAAGCTGAGAAGTGCTGACATTGCTGGCTGACAGCAAGGACCTCATGGAGATGATGTTGATGGAGTCATTCTTCTGGAAGGCACCACCATCACCATGCAAAGGCATAGGCAAGAAACTGAATGGCTCCTTCAAGACAGGGTTCTTGACCATCTTGGGATCATTGAGAAGGTCATGGGCATCCCAAAAGTCTTGAAGTTCAGACACACCAGAGACCTGCTCATGATCTTCCATCCAGGAAAACCACACATGTGGCAAGTACACAGCCAAAGTCTCCTTTGCCACATACCAGCTGTCAGGGCTTTTCTTCAGCACTGGAGCTTCAAAAAAGTAAGGCTCTGGAAGTGGCCGGTCAACTTTGCAATATTTGCTCGTGATTTGACCAGCAACATGTTCTGGGTTTCTTCCATATTTTCCGAAAGCAGCTAGGTCCTGGACATCTTTGGCTGTAGCGCCAGTCTTCAGTGCAGACATGGCCAGTGTCTGGACTGAAGGCCCCTGCGCAGAAAATGGCTGTTGCATGTGTGTGCGCAATCAATGGCTCACAGTTCACAACACATTACCAGTGTACTGATACAGAAATAGTGGGAAACATAAATGCAGCCAAGCAGCACTCATCCCACTGGCAAATTGTTCCAGCAATGCCATACCCAAAGGGCTGAAGTCTTCAGCCTCAGGCTCCTCTGGGGCAACAGCTTTCTTCCTTTTCCATTTCTCTGGCTTTGCCATGTCTCAGCCCTTTTGCAGGACCTTCTACTGGAAGCCTTTTCTCAAGACCTTTTCTCAAGACCTTTGCTTGCCAATCTATGGGCAAGCTAATTGCTTTGAACAGAAAACCGGAAGGGGGTGCACTTAGAGTCAAAACAAGTGATGCAACCCTTGCTGTGGTCAAGTCTTGGGGGCCAGCTGCAGTGGACTTTGAAGGCAAGTCACAGTGGAGCTTGTGGCTGGCAAGCGCCAAAGCTAGTACTTGGTGCTTGGGTTAAGTCGTACGAGACCGGGTTAAGTCGTACAAAAGCGGTGTCCCCTTGCAGAACTTTTGGTTTTTAGGATTTTTTCTTTGTGCTGGATACTTAGCCTTAGCCCAAATCGCAGGGGCACACTGACATGTCACGAGGCTAACCTTATCCCAATCGCAAGGGCACACTCACATCTCACCAATGGCTTGATGTGAAGACTCCATGACTGTAACTCACATACATGGTCCGGTTCACTCCTGCCAAAGAGTTGCCCCAGGTAGGTTTCTGACCTCGTTCGCACCTCGTTCGCACCTCGTTCGTGACCTCGTTCGAAAGCAAGGATAGCAAAGCTTGCCCTCCTATTAAGTGAAAACTGTTTGGGGAGATCCTCAGATGGACAGATGACATGTGTGAAGAAAAGGTGAGCTAAGACAGACGCATTGCGAACCTGTAGTTTGATTGCCAGGCTCACGCATTGTTACCCATGGCTGACATGCTTCCTCCAGGATCAAGGAATGTTGATTAAGGAATAGTGACAGGATGTGATGTGTATATGTCGTGTCCCAATGTGTTTTGTTGCAAAAGCTTGGAGCCCATGGGCTTGCGTGGGCTCGGTGTCCCACTGTGTTTGCTGTCAAGACGGAGACATTATCTAGTGAAAATGTTGGTTTGGACGTGGTGTCCGCGCAATGTTCTTGAATTTTGATGTGTTGGACAAACATAGTCTGGCATGGTGTCCCCATGGTGTTTTCATTAAAAATGTCTGACTTTTCACGGACATGTCTGACTTCCGCGTTTGCGGTGTCCTGATGGTGTTTGTATGACTTCTGCGGAGATGTCTGACTTAACCCGCCCACCAAGTAGTGACAACTTTGTTTTGGACCACACAAAACTGTCTGCAAGCTACTCCAGGCCCTTTTGCAGGACCATCAACATTCAGGCAAGGGATGCTGTCATCCTGGCCCTTTTACAAGACCTACTTTGTTGGCCTTGCAATTGAAGCACATCTCATTGTGACTGGAACACCTTTTGCCAAGCCCTTTTGCAGGACTTACATCTGCAAAAAGTTCCTTGTGAGGCAGATGTCTTGTCAAAGCCCTTTTGCAGGACATGTGTTTACCACTCAGACCTTCTTGGCCTTCTTCACTTCCAAGGCTGCCTCAATGAGCTTGGGCTTCAGCTCTTCCATGTTAAGGCTCTTCTTCTTCTGCAGCTGCTTCAGCTCAGCAAGGCACTGGTCCAAGGACTTGGCCTTGCTGCCTGACAGCCTCTTTCTTACTTGCAGCAGCAGACTGACCATCTTCTGCAGCCTGACCTTGCCTTCTGTCTTCTGGGCCCTGCCCCCCATTTCTGACAAGAGGTCAGCTTCTTGCACTTGCTCACCCTTGGGGCAGACTGCTCCTTCTCCTCATCTGGCTCTTTGTCCATGATGGCAGGCACTGACTTGCCTCCTTCGTTCTTCTCCATGAGGTCCCCCAAGGCTCAGCTGCCTCTGCTTTGGCCTTTGTGTCACCCTGGAGCTCATGTCTTGTAGTTTCCTCACTCCAGGCCAGCTGCTTCCTCAAGGCAAACTGCCGCTCAGCAGGGTCAGCAGGGTGAGCAAGGTCTTTTCTCACAGCAATGGAGCCCCTTTTTACTTTAGCAAGGCAGGATGGATGGTACAGGAGGCTCCCAATACCAACAGCAGCAAAGCAATGTTTGTAAATGTTTGCCAAGGTGCCCTCCTCATGCACTCCTGGAGGCCATAGCGCTTCAGCACAGTGGCAAAGGGGACCCGTTCTTCTGTGCTCTTTTGACCTTAGCCAGGCTGCACAGCAAGCAGAATCTGAAGGTTGACAAAAATGCTGCCAAGCAACCAGAGGTCTTGGTGAAGGTGATGAGCTCCTTCAGGTACACCTCCTTCTTGGCCTTGAGGTTTCCCCCCAGCTTGAGAAACACTGCCAGCAGCTTCTTCTTGGCTGGGTCAGACCCTTTCCCTTTGGCAACTTCCTGCCACATGGCATCAGCAGACTCATTTTTCAAAGAAGCCCTGGCATTGCTGAACTTCTGCCAGAGAGCCTCTCTCTGCTGCTTAGTGAGGCTCTCCAACGAGGAAATCACATCTTGGTTGCCTTTCTTGGTGAAGGCAGCCATCTTCTCTTCCAAGCTCATGCCAGATGACTCTGGCAGGGCCAGGGCTTGGGACTGGGAAGGCTTCTTAAGCACCTTCTGTTTGACCCCTCCAGCTTTCATTGCCTTCATGCTCTTCTTCCCCATTCTCAAGGAAGCCCTTTCCCAGGGCCTAAGAAAAATTACAGAGCACCTTTTGCAGGGCCCAGCTATGCAAAGCACAGGGGTTGATGGAAAGTCAAAAAAATGAGCCAAAATGCTGCAGCGCAAAAGTTTCAAGAGTGCAGCCCTTTGCACTTTCAAGCTCTGGGTGTGGACTTGTTCCAGGGCACAACCTCTTCAACAGTGCAGCCATGAAAAAACATATTACACTTTGCAGACCCTCATATCAGATCATATGATCTCATATGAGGCAAGGGTTCCTCATATGATGCTATTGGTGCCTCATATGAGGCATTTTTATCTCATATGATGCAAGGGGTGCCTCATATGAGATCATATGATCTCATATGAGGGTAGGGGTTTGGAGGCCATTTTTTTCCAAGTGGCACTGTTGGTACTCTGGTGGGCTTTTTTGTAAAGCTCCACATACCCTTTTGCAGGGCACTTGTGTTGTCTTAGGTTCATGTCTAGGCCCTTTTGCAGGGCCCAAGTGCTGCCTGCTGATTGTTTTTGCAGCTCACTTGTGTTGCCTTAATTTTTTTTTGGGCCCTTTTGCAGGCTAGAGGATCTTTTTAAGCCCTTTCTCAGGACTCACTGCTGGGAGGAGCTTTTTAAGCCCTTTCTCAGGACTCACTGCTGGTCACTTGCTTCTGCTCCTCTGGCTTCTTCCACCCAATCCTCTGGAGGCTTCTCAGGGGAGGCTTGTTCAGCAGCAGGTTGGTACCACGGGCTCCACCAGTCCCAGCTGCTGCTGGCTGCAGATCCTGGCAGGGCAAAAACATGAGCAATGGCAAAAATGAAGAAGTAAAACTGGAGGAAACTCACATGACTAAAACCCTTCACTCCTCCAGCTGCTGGGTAGTGACCACCGCCTTCCATGATGACCACTGGTCCTATGCAAGGCAAATGGGTGATCAAACATGATTTCAAAAAATGCATTTTCAAAACTGACCATGGTTACAAACTCTGTCCTCCAGCAGTTGAAGTCCACCCTTGCCCCTGCCACTGGGGCTGGCTGTACTTCTCCCACTGGTACCGCTGGATCATCTGGGCAGAGGTGGCAGCTGCAGGTGCTGCATATTGAGCAGCAGCCTTGAGTCTGGGCCACAGTCGCCCTGTCCTCCTGTCTGCTCTTGAGGCGGTCTGTCCTGCGCTTCCCCAAAGCCCCCAGCCTCAAGAGCTCCAGTTCCTCCTCAGACTTCCCAGCCTCCTTCCCCTCTGCTCTTGGCCCTCTCCTTTTGGCTCCCATTCCTCCTGGGCCAGCTCCACCTTTTTCCCTCCTCCATGTCCTGCCTCCTCCTTCACTTCTTCCTTCTCCTTCCCCTTCTCCTTCTCCTTTTCCTTCTCCTTTTCCTTCTCCTTTTCCTTCTCCTTTTCCTCCTCCTTTTCCTTCTCCTTTTCCTCCTCCCCTTCCTTCTCCCAGTCCCAGTCCTCCTCTTGTTTGACACCTGGCTCCTTCACAAGCCAGGTCCTCCTCCACCTCTCCCCATCCTCCTCCTCCTTTTTTCTCTCCTCTTCTTTTTTCCTTTCTTCTTCCTCCCTTTGCCTTTCCTGCTCATCCCATGACTGCTGGGAATCTTTCATTTCCCTCTGCCGCCATTCTTCTCCTTCTTCCTCCTCTTTTCCATCTCCTTTTTTTTCTTTCCATTCCCCCTTCCAGTTCCCTTCCTTGTCCACCTTCCCTTCTGCAAGGTCAGCCCATCCGGGCTTTCCCTTGTTTCTGGCAGGGGCTGCCTTGGACTTGGAGGAGGTCCCAGCCTCATTATCCACCTCCATGGGTTCCATGGGCCCTTTAGCAGGTCCCAAAACCTTTGCCTCTTCTGTGCCCAGGGTGCCCCCCAGTGCACAAATAGCCCTTTTGCAGGGCCAAACCCTACAAAACTTGTTGCTTGAAATGAAAAAAAAGCTGCATGGAACATATATTCAAATTCAAGCCACATGCTAGCTCAAGTTGTGTCAGCAGTGTGAGTGTGACTGCTTTGGACAATTTGGGCAACCAGCTTGACCACAGGGGTGCTTGTGTGTGACTGACTTCTTTTTTCTCTTCAGAATAGAATTAGGTCTGAGAGGCTTGGAATGTTTTCCAAACCATGTATGCCCTTTTGCAGGACATAGTGGGTGTAGAGCCTTTGAACTTCATGGGCGCCCTTTTGCAGGACATAGAGCCTTTGAACTTCGCCACAGCCTTCCTTGCCCTTTGGCAGGACATGCAAGCTTTTCCTAGAGTGCTTCTCTGCAAACCAGAATGATTGCAGAGGCAGGCTTCAAGTCATTGATGCCCTTTTGCAGGACAAAGTTTGGGAATCTATTTTGAAAATTTCTTAAACAATTCATCCCTGGCAGCCAGGACATCTTCTTTGCAAGCCCTAGGAATTTTGCAGGCAGGCAACAGCAGCTCCACCAATTCCCTGTGGGTCTTTGTGGTCCTGGCTGCCTGGGACAGGGTGCAAGCTACAATGAGCCTCTTGTTTTTGCCAGGCCCTGGCACATGTTGGATGTAGGCCTGGTTGTGGCCACCTCCAATGCTCAGAGATGCCTGGTGGATTAGCGCTTTTGCAGTGCCATGCTTGGGGCCTTCTGTGGCCTTTTTTAGCGCTTTTGCAGTGCCAGCAGCAGAGGCAGGCTTCTTAAAAGAAGCAGCTGCTGGCTTCTTCATGGCCTTCTGCCTCCACTCTCCTTTCAAGCAAGGAGGAGGGCTCTCCTCCAGGGCAGCTTTGTCGCAGCTGCATGGGCCAGCCACACCGCTCCACTGACTCTTCTTCTGTAGCTGTAGAAGGCAAGGGGCTTTCCAACATCCTGGGAAACCCAGCAGAAGTGAGACTGACCCCGCTGGCTTCAGAAGCATGGGCCTTGAGCTGCCTCTTGGCCACCTGCTTCTTTTCTTTGGCCATCTCTTGGCTTTCCTTTGCCACCATCAGCTTCTTGAAGCCTTCCATCTCTGAGGCTTCTGCATCATCCAGCTTGGAGATGAACCTTGCCCAGCTACAGTGGTTTAGCGCCACACCCACAGCATCTGCAGCCATGCCAGGCAGCTGGCTTTTGTTTTCATTTCCCCAGTGGCAAGAGAACAGCTCACTGCCAAAGACCTGCTGTTGCACCTGCAAGCTCTGCTTCAAAGGCCTGTACTTCACCTTTGCACTTGGAGAAACCTGCAGCAGAGCTCTGAGCAAGGGCATCAGCTTGCGCAAGGCTCTGGGGTTCTCTGCCTGCTGCACCTGAAGGTTCTGGTACTGGTAGAGCTGGAAAGCAGCTTGGATGCCCATGGACCTGCAATAGGCGCCCATCTTGTCATCCAACACCTGCTGGTTGATCTCTGGAAAAGCTTGCCTTCTTTGAGGGGCTGTGTTGCCCCCTGCTCTTCTCTTCTTCGCAGGCTTCATCAGAGACATTGCAGCAAGCCCTCTCACAGGACCCAAGAAAGCCAATGAAGACAGCAGCAAGCCCTTTCACAGGACCCAAGAAAGCCACTGAAGGAGGCAGCAGCAAGCCCTTTCACAGGACCCAAGAAAACCACTGAAGGCAAACCAAAACAGGGAGCTGTGCTTTGAGCCACAACTGCAAAGTCAAGAGTCAACTGTGTGAGCCTGGAGAAGCCAGCCACTTGACAGGAGCAACTTGTTTCTCCTTGCTTTTTCCTTTTCCTTTCCCCTTTCCTTCCCTTGTTTTTTTCTGGCAGCTTGTCTGGTCTTAAGCCCTTTTGCAGGACCTGTTCTGTTGGAAGCTTCAATGCCTTGGCCCTTTTGCGAGACCATCCTCCAAATATTGCTACCCTCTTTCCACTTTAGTTGAACAGGTGGCCCTTTTGCAGGACCAATGCCAATGGCATGGATGCAACACCTTCCTCCTGGCCAGGTCACCAGCCTAAAGCTTCGCCTGACATTGTAGCCCTTTTGCAAGACCTTGAACATGAAGAGCATCATTGAAGGCCCTTTTGCAGGACCTTGAAGGGGCCCTTCACTTGCCACAGTCGAACACCCAGATCCTTTGATCTGGGTGCGCGCCCCAGAAGTAGTAGCCCCAGTTCTCCATGTAGCTGTGCCTCCATGCCTTGCTGCACTTGTAGCAGTGAGAGTGCCACCCTTTTTGCGCCAAGTGCAAGCTGCTGGCCCACATCCAGCCATCTGTGGCGCACTGGACATAGCTTTCCCAGAGGTACTGCTGCTTGCCTGGGAGCCCATTCAAGGTGTCCACTTGCAGCATGTCAGCTGGGTACTGCTGGTGGTCCCTTGTAGGCTGCTCCAGGTCTAAGTCTGGCCTGGGATGCACTGCCATCCTCAGCTCCTCTGAGGGGCTTCTTGCCAGCCCATTGATGGCTTTGGGCCTGGCCTTGGGCTTGGCTTTCCCTCTGGTGAACCTGGCTGCTCTTGCTTCCATGGATCCCTTTTGCAGGAACCTTCACCAAGGAACCTGTTCTGCTGCCCAATCCCTTTTGCAGGAACTTATTCAAACTCTTGAGAAAAAAAGCTGCTTCTGCAGAGGCTCCACAACCCAACTCTTGCGCCCCACTGGCTGCTCAAGCCTAAGTTTAGTGATGCCAAGTGAATTTTATGTGTTTTAACATATGTGTCAATGATGACCAATTTTACAATTTGCTTATATATAACAAACCAATAAGAATTTATTGAAATTTTCAATAAAGCTTATTGAAACAGTTTCAATAAGGTTATTGAAATTTTCAATAAGGGCTGTTTCAATAAGCTTATTGAAATTTTTCAAAAAAAATCAAATGTCAATAAGGTTTGCCAAAATCAATAAGCTTATTGAATTTTTTCAATAAGGCGTACTCTGGGAAGTCTCGCACGAAAGCTTCGTTTTTGAAGTTGTCGACGTGCAAAATGTGAGGAAGCCTCGCGCGAAAGCTTCGCTTTTTTTAAAATTTGGGTAGATAGCCGGCTCGCGAAATGCTGTGTTTTGCAATGCAAAGTGTGCTGCGATGTTGAAAGCTCCGCGAAACGGCGGGTCCAGCTCTGCCTCGGGCTTGGCTCGGGCGGGGGTCGTGTGACTGTCGTCAAAAATGGAAGTTCGGGATCCGTTTTTGAAGGAAGTCTCGCGCGAGAGCTTCGTTTCGGAGACTATCCGTGTGACTGTTGTCACTTGAAGTTGACAAGTTGAAAAGTGAAGGAAGTCTCGCGCGACAGCTTCGTGCTGGCGACGATCTCTGTGACTGTTGTCACTTTTTGAAGTTGACGTGTTGAAAAATGGAGGAACTCTCGCGCGCGAAAGTTTCGTGCCGGCGACGATCTCTGTGACTGTTGTGACTTTTTGAAGTTGACATGTTGAAAAATGGAGGAACTCTCGCGCAAAAGCTTTGTGCTGGCGACGATCTCTGTGACTGCTGTCGCTTTTTGAAGTTGACAAGTTGAAAAATGAAGGACGTCTAACAGGATAGTTTCGTGCTGGCGACGATCTCTGTGACTGTTGTCACTTTTTGAAGTTGACAAGTTGAAAAATGGATGTTGTCACTTCTGGCTGCTTTTGGCTGCTTCTGGCTGCTTCTGGGCTGCTTCTGGCTGCTTCTGGCTTGCTTCTTCTGGGTTGCTTCTGGGCTGCTTTTGGCTGCTTCTGGCTGCTTCTGGCTGATTTTGGCTTGCTTCTGGCTTGCTTCTTCTGGGTTGCTTCTGGGCTGCTTTTGGCTCTTTTGGCTGGTTTTTTGGTTGCTTCTGGCTGCTTCTGGCTACTTCTGGGCTGCTGCTTCTGGCTGTTTCTGGCTGCTTCTGGGCTGCTTCCGGTTCCTTCTGGCTGCTTCTGGCTAATTTTGGCTGCTTTTGGCTGCTTCTGGGCTGCTCCTGGCTGCTTCTGGGCTGCTTCTGCCTCTTCTGGCTGCTTTGGCCGCTTTGGTTTTCTTGTTGTTGTTGTGCTGCTTCTGGTTGCTTCTGGTCTTGTTGTTGTGGTTGTGGTTGTTGTGGTTGTGGTTGTGGTTGTTGTGGTTGTGGTGGTTGTGGTTGTGGTTGTGGTTGTGGTTGTGGTTGTGGTTGTGGTTGTGGTTGTGGTTGTGGTTGTGGTTGTGGTTGTGGTTGTGGTTGTGGTTGT
>VSDK01029451.1:51106-79907 GCA_009767595.1 Symbiodinium kawagutii | reverse complement strand
GGTTGTGGTTGTGATTGTTGTTGTTGTTGTTGTTGTTGTTGTTGTTGTTGTTGTTGTTGTTGTTGTTGTTGTTGTTGTTGTTGTTGTTTGCGCTGCGACATTATAGGCAGTTGATGGCTCCGAAAATTGTAGGCCCGTTTGTTTTCAATTTGGAATTAAATTACCTTGGAAACTTCCCCCCCCGGCTTGCCCGAGTACTACGTTATTCATATTTATATTTATATACATTTTTAAATATACACAGACATACAAAAAACCTTTTTCCCAGGCAGTCCTTTCCCCAGGCCACCCAGCAATCATTTTTGCGCACAGGCTCTTGTAGGCTGACCCCCTGTTAGGACAGTTAAGCCAGCTAGCCAAAACCAGGCCTTTCCCAAAGCCTTTTGCTTTCTGAAAAAAGACGGGGGCCTTTTCCAAAGCCTGCCTGGCCATGCGCAACTGATCATGTGATGCCTGGCGCCCCTAGCGCCCCCAGTTCAGCCGCAATTTTTCTGTCAGTTCCAAAGCTTCAGCCTTTGTGAGACAATCCTTTTCCAAAGCTGTCCAAATTTCATCAATGATTTAGATGTAGCCATGTGGGCACCTCTTGGCATTCATTTCCGTTATCAGCTTCAGCTTGCCATTTTGAGATGCTGTGCCACAAAGATAAGCTCTGGGTAGGTTCTTGGGCAGTGTCTTTTCGATGCTGACCCATTTTTTCTTCTCCTCCGTTGGCTCAAGGGTCAGCTTCTTTTTGCCCTTTTTAGTTTTCATTGCCTTCTTTTTTCCTGTCTTTTCCAAAACAGGCTTTGCCTTTTCCAAAGCAGCAGGCTTCTTCCTAGCAGCCTTTCCCCGAAAACCCAAAGCTTGAGACAGGGCGCCCTTTTCCAAAGGCCTTCTCCTGTCAAAGGCCGTGGGCTCAGGACCTGCTGTCTGGTCTTCCTTCTTGCCTGCTGGGCTGTCAAACATTGCTGGAAACCATGAGCTGTCCATAGTGACATCACTTTCATGTTTTTCATTTTTCTTTGTTGTCAGAGTCAAAAGGAACCAGTGCAGTGGAACTTGGTTTCTTGTGCTGCGCGCCTGAGGAAGCTTCTGCCTTTTCCAAAGCTGCTTTTTTTCAACACTTGTGTTTTTCCCAAAACATCCAAGAGTTCTAGCCCTTTCTGCAAGTGCATTAGCTCTTGACTTGACAGCTTGGCTGCAGCTGGGGACATGGGGCCCTTTTTCTGACCCAAGCTTTCTCACATGGAAAAGAATTGTGTTGATTCTCTCCAGTTTCAAATTTACCCACACCTGTCTTGAATGCTTTCCTGCATTGAGCGAAGGACATTCCACAAGTAAAGAAATCAGGGCAATGCGAAGAGGTTGGGAATGGATTTCCCCAGACTTCTCCAGCCTCAGCAGCCCTGTCCAAAGGGGCAAGGTGTTCAGCAATCCTTTAGGGTCTGGTGCATTGGGCCTGCTGCAATGCTCATATGGGCCCAGGTCTCTGAGAATCTCTGAATTATTTTCCAACACATTGAACAACAAGCCACTGTCTAGGTAAGGCTTGGTGAAATGCCTGGGGCCTCCTCTACCTTGGCCTTTTCCAAAGCCTTCTGCTTTTGCTGCGCTGGACATGTTCAGGGGCTTTTTTTCCAAAGCCTCCTAACAGGACTTTGGAGCCAAAGCTGCATGGAAAATGAAAGCGCCGTGGCAAGTAGCAAGGGCAGCAGAAAAGCAATATAAAAATCAAAAATTTGCAAAAAAAAATCAGTTAAACAAATCAATCAAAAGGCAAAAAAATCAGTATTTGTTCCAAAAAAAATTTGAATTATTGATATTGATTTTCCCTGGTCTGTAAAAAAAATAATGAGAAAACATAGGCCCCAGATTGATTTTAATCAAAATGCGATGCTCAGGGCTAGGCTTGAACAGTGTGTCGATGAGGCGCAAAGTCGCCGCCTTTTTGCGACTGGTCAAAGAGAGGCTGATGTTGCCATCACCGTCATGTCATGGCTCGCCGACTGTAAGCGAGCTTGCCTGTCACTCAGGCACTAACCGTAGCCGCCGCTCAGGCGGCTTATTTAGGCGAACGCTGCAGCTGCGCTGTGCGGGCTGCGTCTTTGTCTACACTTCGTCCAGCGACGGGTCACAGACACATTCTGCCATTGCGCCCGGCAAGGGGTGACCATGCTCATGATGTAAGCTAGGCAGGCAGTAAGGCTCATACGTTCAACCATGGATGATGCCACGTCGTCCGCACTTATTCGCCAAACAGCATTGCGTTGGACGCATTGCGTTGGACAAAGAGTTGTCGCGCCAAAGCTGTCCTGCGCAACGTTGTGCGAATAAAGCGCCTAACGCCAGCGGCTTTTAACACAGTGCTTAGGCAACTGTGCCCAAGTCGGTGCGCGCAGTGTGGCTTCATCGTCTGTCAGGTCCCGGCCCAACATGGATCATGTCCGTCGCAGCTGCTTTGCAGTCATCGAAATATCCAAAGAAACACATAATACAACTTGAAGCATTAAAACACACCACGCCAGAAATTGCATTTGTTGAGCCTATCCCCGTAACAAGAAACGCCCCCAGTGTCCGATGTCACCGTCCTGCATTCACACAAGCTAGACTAGCGCAACAAAGCCCCAAACACTTCAAACTGTCAGTCCTGACACGGTGGGGGCGGTTGGCAACACTCAACAAAACCAAGTTTGAGCACAAGCAGCTACTGAAGCAGGCGTTATTGTGTGGATATGTGCCCGTTGTCAATGACAATGCGACCAGAAGAGCCACAATTACACTCGATGACAGGTTTGAAAACCTATGCTGGGAGGATGCGTCAATTACTTTATTTTAGAAAATAAAATACATGTTGAGAGGACTAAACTCAGACTCGGCCTCCTGGCACTTTTGTTTTTAGCGCATCACACTTTAAAGTTCAATCTCCCCAACGCTTAAAGCAAATAAAGCACATTGTTTAAACAGCAGCCAATATCGTTTTCAACGCCAGATCAAACGCAACATTTTCCGAACCTTCTGTTTGTTTTTCAAATGACATGTCCCTACATGTTTTCAGCAAATACAGATGGGCACGCTGTGAGGTAAATTACCGCCAACGGACAAGCAACACATTGCCCCAGCAGAAGACCCTGGAGACAAATTGAGTCAAACCGCTCTCCAGTTGGAAGCGCGTGATGCCATTACTGGCGGCCCAAATCCTCAAAATTGGGATGGGGAGATGGATGTTGACTCCTTGGACTTCGGGCTTTTCATTCGCAAACCTGGTCTGACGGCATTGTTCAAACAGACCTTGCCTGTTATTTGGCCAACTTTGATTGCCATTTGGCCACAACTTCTTTCGGAGTTTCTCTCCCTGACATGGTGCACACCTGTCAATGAAGACGGCTGTGTGAGGGAACGGCTTGTGCCACATCCAGACGTTGTTTGTTTCAGCGATGACCACCTCCCTACGTTCCTCATTGCCGTGATTGGCCTGACAATTTGGTGCGTGGGCATCCCAGGATCCTTGTTCACCGTAATCTATTGTTTGGGCAAAAAGCGGCAAGAACTTGAGAGCCGTCGGAAGTATGGTCTTTTCATTCGTGGTTTGGAACCGGGGATGTGGTGGTGGGATCTTGTGATCAAGCGCGCAGACATTGCTTTGATGATGCTTGTGGCCTACACTTCCGTGATTGGAGATGAGACTGCGAAAATATTTGTATTTGCCTTCATTTCAGGCATAGCATTGTGCCTCACAGCATGGCTAAAGCCTTATTCGAACAATCAAGGAGAAATTTTGGACCTCTTGGAGATGGGTTTGCTCACAACACGCTTTGTGCTTTACTTTAGTGTTGCCATGATGCTTGTTGTTGTCCCTTCTCCCACAGCGATTCGGATTTTTGCTTCCTCTGTGTTGGTCATGCTTTGTGCAATCTCTGCTGTTACAGTTCTGCATATTATTGCGCAGTTTCTTCGCATCGAGTCACGTGGAGAGGAGGAGGATGAGGACAGACTTCAACTGTTTCCTCCCATGTGTTGAAATCCATTCTTGCACTGTAGCCGTGGATGTGGTTTGGGGGGAAAAGTTGGTTTCACTGTCACTTCCTTGAATCCCAAGTTTAAGTGTGAGCATGCATAAGAGGTTTCAGACCCAGGTGTTGGGATGTGTTTAGCATTTTTGATGCCATGTGATATGCTTTCAGAAATTGAAAATCACGTTCAGAGAGCCCTCGATTTCCATTATCTTTGGTCACGACATGGCAGTTTCAGCACTGGCAAAGAAATAACAGGTCAATCTCAACGCCCTGCGTTGCTTGCTGCAGAAACAATGTTGCATGTGTTCGCACAAGACAAAATGCTCCGGAAATTTGTTTTTATTCGTTTGTGACATCGGCATACATCAGTCTGATACCAAGTCAGTCACAAGAACCTTCGAATCTGACTTGAAGAATTGAGACAACTACCAGATCAAGTAGCCAAGGATGGTTTCAACAAGTAGACACATGTAGACACGAGTTGCGAATGCTTTCGGAAATATGGTGTTTTGCCAGCTGGATATCAAACGCAAATGATTTGTCCCGGCTATGCTTTTGTCATTGTTTTTTTGCAAGAATAAACAATGAAAGAAGTTCATAGTTATTTTACATACTTTTGTCATGTTTTCTTCGCATTTCATCCACGACCTAGGAGACAGACGTCACAAAGCAGACGACAGTGAAGAAACTAGCAGGTGGGAACTGTGCACTTGACGATGCGTTTCTTGCAGGGATCACAAGGATGAAGATCTTCTAGTCGCAACAAAGCCATGTTATTCGTGATCACTGTTGCCAGGTTTGCTTATGAAAGAGTTGAACGATCCTTCAGAACCATTTTAAGACCGACATATCAAGGTACCAGCCAGCAACGGTGGTAAGACATTGTCCCATGTTTGCATTGCACAGGTACGCTCAAAGGCTTGAAGCAGGGAGTCTTGGAGACAGTGGTGCCCTTTTTTCAGGAAGATGAGGACGAAAGGTGGGCTTTGACTTGGTCTCCAGGCTCGCAACCTTCAAGCCACCCGGGCCGAAAGTCTGCTCGGCGAAGCCAGGAAGTCCAAGGTGGGAGCCTCAGATTCTGTTTGTTTGTTTGTTTGTTTGTTTGTTTGTTTGTTTGTTTGTTTGTTTGTTTGTTTGTCTGTCTGTCTGTCTGTCTGTCTGTCTGTCTGTCTGTCTGTCTGTCTGTCTGTCTGTCTGTTTGTTTGTTTGTTTGTTTGTTTGTTTGTTTGTTGTGGATGCTTTTCCATTTCAGATGACAAAAAGACCTCGAACTACATTTTTCGTGTTTGGATGATGAATCCACGACAGTGCCAAGAAGTTGTTACCCACCACTTGTACAAACTAAATCAATACGGCAGGGTCATTTTGGAGCTAGTTTCGGTCGCTTGAAACCCAGGCCGCCCGGGTACACTTCGACGTATTGCGATGAAAGCGAGAGCTGTTTTCCTGAGATTTGGCACTTCGGTGCAGCGCCTTTCCATTGTGCAAGCTTATCAGGAATTCCATACCTTATGGTTGGAAGAAATGCAAGAACATTGCATCCCAAATATTGGGACACTTTGTGCCCTTGTGGCGTCACATCAAGCGTTGCCCATGAGAGGGGATGTGGGAGAAGCTTGGATGAAAGCAGCTCAAAAAGTCCTGGAAGATCCAGAACGGGAATGGCAACTTGTTGGGCATGACTTCACCGAGACCGTGCACAGATTGAGTTGCTCTGACCTGCATCATGACTACAGTTACAGTTGTGTAGTGTTGTGTTGTTATTAATACATGTTGTTACTGTCACAACAAAACATCCATGGCACTGGGACCTGTCAAATCCAGGAAATTGACAGTGAACTTGTGGCTGATTACTTTTTTGCGAGGAAACATGGGGAGACGATGATTTCTTGATCCGAGAGTTGAGATTGACTGAAATTGGGAATACCCCTTGCAGGACCACAACGTAATTGGTATGCGTTTTGCAGGTGATATTTGGAGAGGTATCAAGCGACTGAATTAATTTGGAGCCTCGAGCCGCCCTGGCAGGTTCCCTGCCCATTTGGAAAGCTGCCGAGTTGATCCGGGGCATTGACCGAGCTTTGGCCAGGCAGAATTCTCATGTCCAGGCCTGGCGATTGCAGAGTATGAGGTTTGAACCCAGGTAGCATCCAACAAATTCAGAGATTCTACATCAATACATCAGATTGTATCCAACAAGATTCTACATCCATACATCAGCCTGTTTTCATCTCAAGGGCAAGGTAGAAGAAGAAGAAGTGAACAGCGCGTGTTTGGATTGACAGAGCAAAAATCACCCTCAGCAGGATTCCGACCTGTCGGAAGTTGCTTGGCAGAATTCTGAGGCCTGTCGCTGTTGGCTCAGGGGATCCTTGAATTTTGCGTTCCAGTGAATGAGAAGCTACCAGAAGCTGAGACCCCGACAGTCCACACTCCACACTTGATCACTCCACAAAAAGTTGGTTTGTGCAAATAAGATGGGGATGACTTTTCTGTACATGGCTACAGCAAGCTGGGCGCTGATTGGTCTATGATGGTTTGCGTTGACGCTTTGAGGTTAACTCATGTGCCTAGATTCTGTCGATCCAAAACATCGAATAAGGGTGGCTTTTGCATGTGTGTGTGTGTGTGTGTGTGTCGTGAGATTGTTTTTCACGAATCGGAGTCATGTCGTGCTTGACACTTTGAGGACGGTGAATTGGAGGTGCCAAGACAATCGGTGCTTGACTTGCAGCCCACAGACCCTACAAAGGACAGATGATACCAGAGACAAGATTCTACATCAATACATCAGTGCGTTTTAATCTTTGGTGGACAAGGTAGAAGAACAAGTGAAAACCCAGCGTGCTTGGATTGTCAGAACACAAATCACGCTCAGCAGGATCGGGACCTGTCTGAAGTTGCTTGGCAGAATTCTGAAACCTGTCGTTGTTGGCTCAGGGATGCTCAGGGAATAATTTTTGCGTTCCAATCACTGAGAAGCTGAGATCCTGAAAGTCCACACTCCACACTCGATCACTCCACACAAACCGTTGGTTTTTGCAATCCGATTATTGAGGATATATTAGGATATTTTTTCTGTACATTGCTACAGCAAGCTAGGTGCTGATTGCTTTTCGTTTACGCTCTGAGATTAACTCATGTGCCTAAATTCTGTTGATCCTAACATCGAATAAAGCTAGGCTAATGCATTTGCTGTGGATCATGAGATCGCTTTTCACAAATCGGAGTCATGTCATGCTTGACACTTTGAGGACGGTGAATTGGAGGTGCAAAACAGATTGACTCTTCACTTGCAGGTCACAGACCCTACAGAGGACAGATGATGCCGGAGACAAGATTCTATGTCAATACATCAGTGTGTTTTAATCTTTGGTGGACAAGGTAGAAGAACAAGTGAAAACCCAGCGTGCTTGGATTGTCAGAACACAAATCACGCTCAGCAGGATCGGGACCTGTCTGAAGTTGCTTGGCAGAATTCTGAAACCTGTCGTTGTTGGCTCAGGGATGCTCAGGGAATAATTTTTGCGTTCCAATCACCGAGAAGCTGAGATCCTGAAAGTCCACACTCACACTTGATCACTCCACGCAAACCGTTGGTTCTTGCAAATAGGATCACTTTCTGTACATGATGATACATGATCTACATGGCTGAACTAGGCGTGCAGGGTGCTGACTAGACGCTCTGTGATTAGTGTGCCTAAATTATTTGGATCCAAAACATCAAACAGATAGCTCTGCTGTGGATTCTGGAGATCATGAGATCGCTTTTCACAAATCGGAGTCATGTCGTGCTTGACACTTTGAGGATCACTGGCAGCCCACAGTCCCTACAGAGGACAGATGATGTCAGAGACACTTGACGCAGAACAAATTTGGCAAATTGAGCCTTTCAACTGCAAGCGTAGGACCAAAATCTGGAAGCTGGCGTGCGCTTTGAGCAAGCAGTTCCTTCAGAGGACTTGTGAAGCAACCGTTTCATGATATCTTGAAAGTTGCTCACGACCAAGTTCAAGTCCGCTTCATTCACTGTAAACACATTGACATGTTGAACCATGCAGGAGGCTATGAAAATTTGAGGACCGTTATGGAGAAGAAACTGCTTGCATGGGGCCAGCAGTCACTGTAATTTGTAGAGGACAACGGAAAAGATCAGTTGATGATATTACAAGTATGTGCAAGTCGCTTGACTGAGTGCACTTCGCAAGTGAAATGGATTAAACGTGGTTTGCTTTTCCAACATTTCTGGAGTATCCCCGTTGGGTGCACATGGATTGAAACCTTGTGCTCGGGACGGGGGTTTTGATCTTGCACATTTGCCCCAGTAAGACAGCAACAATATGTCAGAATTCCCTTCTCATTTTTTTACTATGTATTGTCATTGTCAGTTTCAATGATGCATGATGAACCGTGGGGTTGAAGGTTTGCGTTCAAGGTCTTGCGGCAGCATGACAAACAAGGAGTACGTTGGGTCAGAGTGTTTTCCATCAAGGGCCATGCATCCAGAGATATATATGGGATCAATTGTCATTTTGACTAATATACTTGGATAACATACTGTACCGTTTTCATCTCAAGAACTTGATTCTGTCATGTTTCAAGCAGTGTGGATCCATGTTGCGTCCATGTAGGGCCACGGAGGAAGTAACTACGATAGACCTGTGATGACCTATGTCATGCCATCCGGTCGCTAATGTGGGCGCCAATGTCGCGTGCCTGTTTGCTTCTGGGGTTCAAACACTTGGTGGTGAATGTGGCGGCGCTGAAATCAAAACCTCATGTTCTGGATGTTACGTCGTTATGTTTGACCTCGTATTTGCAAACATGTTCTTGATGATTTAGGTCCAGCATACCTTGGACCACAGGGATTTCAGCCAAGTGAAGTTGCTATGAACACATTTTTTTGGTTGGACCAGAAATAAATGAAACTGGTTGGCGGTTTCACACAAAGATTTTGTTCGCTCCAGAATTTGGATGGCTGGTTGCTTGAATAACATTTCGGATGGCTATAAAAATTGTAGTACAGTACCTTGATTTCATTTTTGAGATCATGCTGGACCATAGCTGGGATAGGGTAAAGTTAAACAGAATTAAATTGCTATGCCTATTTTTTTGCCAAAGTCACACCTGATATTTTTCATTGGAGAAGAATGTTGCCTTTGTCACTTTGTCTTCAATGTCCTGAGAAACATGTTGTGAGTCCGATGTCCAAGTAATTTTTACAAATGAGAAATCTAAGTCGGACTTCCCCCTAAACGTCAAACCTGGATGTTTATATTTGAGTGGAATGTTTCCGAATCGATACAGCGAAGGACATGTTTGTGCTTCAGATACCCCAGGTGGTATCCTGTCCCAAACATCACACCTTAAGGTTTTCACCTAGATACGCTATATGACGCACCCAAAGCCCACACACGACATTTTTCAGAATCCTTCATTGATGGATTTGCATTCAACTGGAAACATTATCAAACAATGCGAACCCCTCAATCTGAAGAACTTGGACTGGCGGCGCTGGAGAAAGAGAGAGAGAGAGAATGCAAACACTGTCACACATCCAAAACGCAAAATGCGCAAATGCCATTAGCGCCCCCGAGTTTTGGTTTCAATTACGTCAAATTTGGCGTGCATTGCCCAAAAATGATCAAACATCATCAAACTGTTCCTATCCCAATTATGGCCCAACAGGCTTACCGAAAAAATCTAGGCACAACAAATTTAAGCGTGCCGAAAGTTTGCTTATCTCAGGCATTGTCCAGCACAAGCATACCGTAGCATCCGCACGTCATGACAAAGGCATAGATACTCTGCAAAACACATTGGCGCAGTAGCTATATATGTGGTTCATGCCAATAATATGCGGTTGAAAACCTTGGGGCCCAAGGTACGTGACGCACGCTGCACTTAAATTGTCCAGAACAGGTTTGAATATCCTAGTCTGAAAATAATCCCACAAGGTCCAGAACATGAGGTTTTCAGTGCCACCAGATTTTCCCCCCAGAGTTTCAACCTCATAAGCAAACATGATACGTGCGAGATTGCCCCGCAAATGGCCGTGCTTTTTTTCAGCGCTTTACGCACTACATGAGCCCATCAAAGAAATCTAGGCACAGTATGGCGCAGTAATTTAACCATGCCTTTTTTGCTGTCCCAGCTGTGGTCCAACATGAACCCAAGAAGGAAACCCAGGCACTAGAATTTGACAGGGCCTAAACGTTGTTTCTCCCAGCTATCGTCCGACAGAAAAGAGTGCGAGACGCTCTGGGTCCCCGTGTTTTACATTGTTTTTTGTTGATTTTCAATGTTTTTGAACCGATTTCAAATGATTGATAATACAGACGGTGATTAATGTGCCAACCTCTCCCCAGGCATTTCCTATGGAGTTGTTATATGTTTTCCCCTTTTTGCATTTCCCGCAATATTCTTATGCTTTCCACCTAGGGTGTGTGCTTTTTTCCATGCTATTCATGTACTCACATCAAATGGTTTTCCATGTTTTTAGCATGCTATGTCTATTCCCTCCCAGAAGGTGGTTTCCCAAGTAGTGCCAATCCTTTTCTCATGTATTGTTGCAAAATCCTTTCTTTGCCTTGCTTCCATGGCACCACATACTGTCGGTTTGCTTTCCTCCTATGATATGCATTTCCTATGGAGTTGTTATATGTTTTCCCCTTGCTGCATTCCCACAATACGCCTATGCTTCCCACCTAGGATATGTACATGTTTTTCTCCGTGCTGCATTCCCACAATATTCCTTTGCTTTCCATCTAGTATATGTACATACACGTTTTCCATGTCATTCATGTAACTACAGTAAATGATTTTCCATTGTTTTAGCATACTATGTCTATGCCCTCCCCAAGTGGTCTTTATGCATTACTCCTTGTTACTTCAATGCTATCACTACATTCTATTCTACTTCTCTGTGACCTGCCCCTCCCCCCAACAAAAAGAAGTTATTATGGTTTCCCATGCTATTACTTTTACCATCCCCTACATGGGGTTTTTGGCTCATTTCATGCTATCCGTATGTCCTTTCAGAAAGTTTCCATTACATGCTAGATGATCCTTCTGGTTTCCTCCAAGTATGGCAAATCTCTTCCTATACTACACCATGCTACTATTGCAACCTTTCCCATCCTTCATTCCCAGTGCATCCCATATTGTTTCTTTGCTTTCCCTATATTGTACTAATCTTTCTGCATAATTTGATTATATTATATTCTTATCAGGTCTCCTCATTTCCCATGATATTCGTATCTTCTCCACCCAAGATTTTAATTGCTTACATGCCATGCATTTGCTTTGAGCAAGCATTTTTCCATGACTTTTCTTTATCTTGCTATACATATGCTCTCCCCAAAAGACAGTCTGATATCACTTCTTGTTGCTCCTTTAGTCTCGCCACATTCTGTTCCTGGTTTCCCATGCTATCATTGCTGTAGTACCCTGCATGTGTTTTTTTTCTGTCTCAATTCATGCTACCCTTATCTTCTTCAGGAGGCTGTCTTTGGCATCCTAAACTATTTTACTGCAAATCTCTCCCCGCGCATTTCCATTGGAGTTGTTATAATTTGTATGTGTTCCCCTTGCTGCATTTCCTGCAATATTCTTTTGCTTTCCACCTAGGATGCGTGCTTTTTTCCATGCTATTCATGTATTCACAGCAAGTGATTTTCCCAGGTTTTAGCATACTACGTCTAAGGCCCTCCCTAAGTTTGTTTTTTACGGATTGCCCATTGTTCCTTTTGTGCTCTCTCCACTTTCCATTCTAATGATCTACAACGTGCCTCCCAAAAGAAAGAAACACATCCTCCTGCTATTACATTGTGGCATCCTGTGTGGGGTTTTGTCTCCGCTCATGCTAGCCCTAAGTTCTTTCGGAAAGCTTTCCATGGTATCCCATTTGGTGCCAACCTCTCCCCATGATGATCTTGCTGTATTTTTACATTTCCTTTCATTTCCCATGCCATGCCAATGCTGCCTCATTGTAAACTTCATGAAGCAATATTTTTCCCCAACAGCGTGAGCTTATGGGGTCTTCAGCCCAGTTAAGCTCCGCTGTGAGCCGGTGCAGCTTCCAGGCTCAGGTTCTCCAGGTTCCGAGAAATTCCGGGAAGTTCCGGTGCAGTTGCCAGGCAAGGTTCTGAAAAGTTCCGGAGGGTTTCAGAAGGTTCCGGGGAGTTCCGGTGCAGTTGGCAGGCAAGGTTTCGGAAGGTTGCGCAGGGTCCCGGAGGGTTCCGGGGAGTTCCGGTGCAGTTGCCAGGCAAAGTTCCGGAAGGTTCGGCAGGGTTCCAGAAGGTTCCGCGGAGTTCCGGTGCAGTTGGCAAGCAAGGTTCCGGAAGGTTGCGCAGGGTCCTGGAGGGTTCCGGGGAGTTCCGGTGCAGTTGCCAGGCAAAGTTCCGGAAGGTTCCGCAGGGTCCGAAGGTTCCGGGAAGTTCCGGTGCAGTTGCCAGGCAAAGTTCCGGAAGGTTCCGCAGGGTTCCAGAAGGTTCCGGGGAGTTCCGGTGCAGTTGGCAGGCAAGGTTCCGGAAGGTTGTGCAGGGTCCCGAAGGGTTCCCGGGAGTTCCGGTGCAGTTGGCAGGCAAGGTTCCGGGAGGTTCCGAAAGGTTCCGGCAGGTTTGGGGAATTCTGATGCAGTTGCTGGAGATGGGCAGTGGCTCTTGCTGTTGGGGATACCACCTAGCTTATTTGTTTCTTAATGCTTTATCTGAAAAATAGTTCCATGAGATCTTTATGATTTACCCATATCATTCCCATAGTCGCCCATAGGAATTCTCATTTTTTTCCATGGCACCCCCAGAATCTTTTATTCTAGAACGTTTGGGATTGTTTCTCTAAACAAAGTAGATTTTTTGAGGTTGGTCGAGTTTATTTTTTGACAAAAATGGTGGGAAATTATACATAAATTGGGATTGATCATCTCTGGCTGGCAGATCACTAGACTGGACCCATTAAGAGAAATTGTAGCCAAGTCCCAACATTGATATTCAGCCTTGTCGCCCGACAAGGCAGGTGAGGTAGGTGAGATAGGGGAGAGGGTCGATTTCCAGAAAAGTCCAGATTTTGTAATCCAAGAAATCATCGTATATGTGATTCGATCATTTTTTGGATCGGGCACCATTGCCCATAGTTCCAAAGTTTGACCGGTCATGGTTGCCAATCTCCGAGTGATCTCCCGGGGTTGGAGCTATCGGTAACTTTTTGGACCTCTCCGACCCGAGCTAGGGATTAAAGAGCAACAATTCGAAAAAAAAACAGAACAGAAAAACTTAATTTTTTTTTCTCTCTTTCTTTTTTAGTTTCAAATCTTAGGCTCTGACATTTGGGATTCTCTGTTTTTTTTTGAGGCCATGGGGTCAAGAAATTCTAGAAAATATTCCAGTACAATGGATAAATAGGACAAACAATATGAATGTCAATGAATTTGTCCCCCAAAAAATGTTTGTCTGAAAACCTTGGTCTAAGTCCAAGGTATGTTTGACCTGAAAATTTAAACCATGCCTCAAAATATGAGGCTGAAAAAATGCCGCGCCGTCCAGAACATGAGGTTTTCATTTCAATGTCGCCACATTCGCCGCCCAGAGTTGTAACCCTATACGCAAATTGCGACATTGCCCGTAAATGGCCCAACACAAGCCTAGGATACAAAACAAATGGCATGACACAGGTCCACAGTAGCCACGACAAAACATCGGCTCATGATGGATCGATACCATTTTCATGCAGTGTTGGTTTTAAAATATGTGGAGGGCGGCCTCAACTGATCGGCTCCACAGTCAGTCTAACTTTTCTGTTTTGAAATTCTTCAAGTTGTTTTAAATCAGTAGGGTTGGAACTTGAGAATCGGAGTCGGAGTCCCAGCTAAGGATTGCAGTCCCAGGGTTGGATCCGGAGGGTTGGAGGGTTGGTGGCTCAGGGTTAGAATTCTAGTTGGCCAACGCTCAATCAAATTTCCAAGGTTGGAGTTCCAAGATTTGATTTTTGACGCTAGATTTCCGGGTTTGGAATTGAAAATGTTACAGTTTCAGGGCTGGAATGTGAGGGTTGGAACCTAAGGGTTGGAGTCTCAGGGTTGGACCCGTACGGTTGGAATCTCAGGGTTGGAGTTGTGGGGGGAGCAAACAAAAGTTAACCAGTTCCAGACCTGGGATTGCAACACTGAATTCCAACCCTGGATATCGACCCCCAAAAATCAGATCTTGAAACTCCAATGCTGGAATTTTGATTGTTGATTGTGGATGTTAGTCAATTAAAGTCCCATCTGTGAGACTCCAACCCTCCAACCCTGCGGGTCCAATTTTGAGACTTCAATCCTTAAGTCTCCATTGCCATCACTATCTTCCAGCGCTGGGACTGCAATTCTTTCAGCTCCAACTCTTGACATCCAACCCATTAAAATCAGATGGTGGTAGAAATTAAGTTCTGGGCGTTGATCAATTTCAAACCCAACCCCAAGACTCCAAGCCTCCACCCCTCCCATTTCAACTCTGGGATTCCAAAACCTCATGTTCCAACCTGCGCGTTCCAGCGCTGGGACTGCAATAATTTCACCTCACCTCCAAGTCTGAAAATGCACCGCTCAAAATCTTTTTCTGTCAAATCACGATTTTTGACTTTTCGTGTTGGTCTATAGACGTCTCCTGAGGCTCCAATCCTCCAACCCTCGGAGTCCAACCAATAGATTTCAATCCTTACATTCCAGTCTTGGGACGGCAAAACTTTCAATTCCGGGCTTAAAACTAGATCCAGGAATTCCAATCCGATAATTTTGATTCTGGGTGTTTGTCAACTGCAGTCCCAACCCTCTGATTCTACCGTCAGTTATTTTGAGTTTTGGTTAGTCAAGGAGAGTTCCAACCTAGATTCTTCAATCCTCCAACACTGCGTGTCCAACCCGGGATTTTCAAACGCGAAAGTCAAAGCGTTTCAAGTTTCATCGTTGGACTCCAAGACTTTCAATTCCAATCCTCACCCTTGAAAATCTTATTTCGAGTCTAGGTGTTACTCATTTGCAGTTCCAAGTTTGAAACTCCAATCCTCCTACTCTCCCGGTCCCATCCTGGGACTCCTGAACTCAGGCTCCAAGCCTGAGATTTGAACTCTTGCATTCTAACCCTTTAGTTCTAAGCCCTTTGACTCCGATCCTGGGCCTTCACCTCTTCAACTCCAATCTTGAAAATTTGCCCTTAAAGAAATTATTTTGGAATTCCAACCCTGAAATTTTGATTCTGGTGTTGAACAGCTATTCCAATCCCGAGAATCCGACCCTCCAAACCTGTGGGTCCAACACTGTGGATCTACCTATCAGACACAAACCGTGGTGTATTAACTTGCGATCCCAGCCCTCTCGAGTCGATTTGAACATTTTCAATGCTGACCTGGGGAATTCCAATATTTTCAACTGCAGTCGTAGAAATCCATTCCTGAAAATGTGATCAATTGCCACCTTGAAATTTTGATTCCACCTCTTGGTTGAGCATTCTGAGCCTGAGAGTCCCACCCTCCAACCCTCAGGGATCAATCCTAGAATCCTAGGACTCCCAGTCTTAGATTCCAAACCCAGGTTGGCAAAATATTCTAAATCTCGATACCCAGGACCCAGGACTTTCAATTCTAATCTTGCGGCTCTAACGCTGTGACCTCCGACCGTAGAAACCCAAGTCGAAAAAATGGATCCAGGACCAGCAATCCTGAAATTTGATTCGGGCAGTTGATCCAGTAAGGATTCTATTCCTGAGACTTTAACCCGCCAATCCTGTGGGTCCAACCCTCAAACTGCAACCCCTAGGTTCCAATCCAAAGATCCTCATTGCATGAATTCTACGGATGAGCTTCAGACTTTCCCTTATGACACTCTCTCCAAAGACTCTCCCTCCTAAGAATCTCCCTCAAGACTCCCTCTTAAGACTCTCCCTTCCCCGAAGACTCGAGTTCCTCAAGACTCTCCCTTAGGCCTCTCCCTGAAGTCTCTCCGGCCAGCGCGTGGCCAATCAATCTTGGCCCCACCAGGAGCTGCTGGCCAGGACCTGGCCAATCTCTAGCGGCCCCAAGATCCAGACAACCTTCGCCACCAGGGCTGTTGCGGCAGGGCAGCCATTCTGTTTCTGTCACATGTTGCCACAAACAGCAAATGGAATCTCACCCTGTATCCTTGCAAACCAAATTTACTGCAAACCCATATATCTTCCACCGTCGAAAAGAGCGCCTCTTCTGTGCGCGCTGCATACTCTGCGAGCTTTGCCAAATCCTGGGGCGGCAACTCTCCCAATACTTCAAGTAGCACGGCGGTAACTCTTTCTGTCTCAAAATCCCCCGGCCTTCAGCCGGACACCCGTCTTCCTGGCTGGCCGTTTGGCCACTCTTTTCCCAGTCTGCATCTACCTCACCAGTGTTGGGCCCATCTCTGTTTGCCTGGCCAGCGCATGGTTTTTCAGATGTTTTGTTCTGGGAGATTTGAAAATCAAACATGCAAAGGCAGCCTCTGAAAAACCACCTCAGTAGTCCAACTTTTCTGCTGAGCTGCTTTGAAATCGGGCTATGATCAAATCGACACGGAAGGTGCAGAAGAATGGGTGTTTCCCCGCTGCTGCACGGATCCATTGTCCAACATGAGCCTGTCAAAGAGGGCTGCGCACTACATTTTCATAGATTTTAGTCTCTTTAATCGTGCCTATAGATCTTGCTTATCAGAGATCTTGATCCGCAGACATTCCCAATTCGAGACCCAAAAGAGAAGCCAGACCTGAGTATCAGATTGGGAGATGTTGTCTGGGGAATGGTGTTTTCTTGGGACATCGCTGTACAATATCACGATGGGCAAAGATTTTTGTGAACTCTAAGGCTCCAAGGTTTTCATTTTATGGGCATGATCTATTCGAAATATAGAAGATACCTTGCGCCAGCTGGTTTTCATTTTCAGTACTTCAGACTCAGACTTCAGCCGTACAATTCTTAGCCCACATGTTAGGGCACCCTTTTCATCCCAGACTAGGTATCAATCTGAAATGTCCAGATTAGATCTTCCACACAGGTTCAAGGCTGCACCAAACAGGGATCTGGAGTCAAGAAACTAAAGGCACGCATGTGGTTGAATTTTCCGCTGTTCTCCATCACAGGCTGGCTTATTGATGGGCAAGCAGCATTTCAGGGAGAAGACAAGAAAGGTCAACGAGAGGTTTTCAAAGTGGGGTGAGCCAGTAAGCTTTTCCATAGCGGCGGTAACCCCTAGGAGAAGTAGACAGTGTCTGGGACAATTCTTGAAAGAATCGGGTTCTCAACCAAAACGTATCAGCCACTCTGGGAGAATTCAAGAGCTTTTCGCAAGAATGAGCGCTCTCCAACCTGAATATGAACCTGAATGTATGCCTTTGAGTGGGAACGAAGAGTAGTGGCCTTCCAAACTTGAGCTCGTTTCGTGCAAATGCGCTACCTCTTCAACCTTTCAAACCAAGTTTCTGCTCCCAATTCGGCAGCATGTAGTCAATGCCAAGATTCTTGCCGCAGTCCATGTTTGGAACTGCATGTTCATCGGGGCTGCTAGGCTGCTACGTTGCTATGCTGAGCACGGTTTCTTCTTCTTCTTCTTCTTTTTCTTCTTCTTCTTCTTCTTCACAAGAAGTGATCATCATGCCATATTCTTGTCTGACTATCAGACGCTTGTTTTTTTGACTTGTCTTCAAATCAAAAACGGTGATGATCCACGCGTTCTTCATGTCTGGTTTTGCGCTTCACTGGCATGGTAGTTGTTTTCACTTTTCAGTCTCCCATCTGCCAGGAAGTCAATCTTTGCTCGCTTCAGATCTTGTGGAAGATTATCTCGTCATCCAAGATGTCAACCAGGGCCTCCTAGTACTTTATTGCTGAGGTAGACGCAGTAAACGAAGTTTTGTGACCATCAGAGCTTTTTGGTTGACATGCTTAGCGACCTACCCTTTTCCAAGATGCCAACCTTCCCTTTCGCCACCACTCAGTTGCCACCGTCACAGGTTCCGTCTTGGCCACGGCCTCCGCAACCTCCTCATGTCTTTCTCCTAGGCAGTCCTTCTCCTCGCACCTACAACGATATCGTTGGTCTTCACACATCAGTTGCTGTCAACACCATTGCTTTCCAAGTGGAATCAAGAGCTGGATCTCTAACCAGTAACCATAATATGCAGCCGGAAGGCGCACCTGAGTTCTCACAAAATAGGGGATTTACGGTTCACCCTCTTTGATGGAAACGGTGTACCTGGTCTTTTTCTCATCCTGGTACTGGGTACTTGTCATCGAGGATCTTGAAAATGGTTTTCCATCCATCATTCTGCTGCTGCTCCATCGTAGCCTATCTCCCCATTCATTACGGGTCTGGTTGGCAATCCAGGAGCCAGCATCCACTGGCTCCTCTCCACACCTCGATTTGCAAACGCCATTCTGATACCATCATTCTGATATTGCCATTCTGATTTCCTCATTTGGAAACGCCTCTGAAAACATTCCTCTCATTCTGATGCCTTCTCCATCCTCCATACCCGTCACTCACAGTGACATTGTCCACCTCGGAGCCCGGCTGGATGGATGCAATCTAGCAAGGTTGAAATCATTTTTGAAGTCCATGTTTGTGAATATCAAGAAATTTGATAGAATTGGATATGGAAGGTCATGCGACTGATTGAACATCTTGACGTAGATCTATCTAATGCGCGCAGTTATTTTCTTATTTGAAGACAAAATCTGAGGTTTCGCAAAAAGAAAGATTGATTTGCGAAGGAAATGCAAAATTGATCAGCCCAAGTTCAAGAGACTTTTGGGACTTTTTGGGAGTTAAGAAAACCAGTAATATCATGCACTGATTTGCTGAAACATTCAATGCTTGAATACTTGAGCCATCACTTGTCGGAGGCACATGTTTTGACCGGAGGCCCCACTACATCACATGGTCCGTAATCCGAAGTAAGATATGGCACGGCACACGGAAAAGTGGGATCATTCGGTAATTTTTCACGGCTCCAATCATATCCAATAAAGACAAGGCTCAAGGGTGAAATAATTTGAGACACTTGTTGCTAACAATCATAAGAATTGAATAGGAAGCCATTGATGACCCTGGGAGTTTTGGTCTTTTTCTCTCCTCCTGAAAAGCTCCATGTTGAAAATGACGGCTGTGGTTGTTTGCGCATATTTAGTTTGGTCGAAGTCCAAGGCTTCGTGTATTGAGCCTTTTTAAGGAAAGGTTTGTCCAACGATCGTAACTTGGAAAGCAGGATTCAGTGATGGATCGTTTCATCAATCAAGGTCAAAACCATGTTGTTTGATTTTGGTCAGCTGCTGATTTTACTCAATCATTCAACTAATCTTGTGAGTTATTTCTTGCTTTTGGAAGATGGTGACCGGTACGAAATTGCTGGTTCACTACCAACAGTTTCTGCTAAGGCCAGAGAGAGGTTGTTAGTATGATGGTGGGAAACAGTGGTGGCAGACGTAAACAGAAGTGCACGCCGTCCACTCAAAGCCTTGAATTGTGATTAGTTTCTTGCTTTTGGAGGATGGTGACTGGTACAAAGAGGCTGGTTCACTGCCAACAGTTCCCGCTATAAGGCCAGAGGGAGGGTGTTGGTGTGATGGTCGGAGACAGTGATGGCAGAATCATGCAGTATCTACGTAGAAGTGCAAGTCGTCCAAAAAAAGCTTTGAATTGTGATTTGTTTCTTGCTCTTGGAGCATGGTGACCGGTACGAAATTGCTAGTTCACTCCCAACCGTTTCCACTGAGGCCAGAGAGAGGGTGTTGGTATGATGGTGGCGGTAAATAGTGATGGCAGAATCATGCAGAATCTACATAGAAGTGCACGCCGTCCACAAAAAGCCTTGAATTTTGATTGGTTTCTTGCTCTTGGAGGATGGTGACCGGTACGAAATTGCTGGTTCACTGCCAACCGTTTCCACTGAGGTCACAGAGAGGGTGTTGGTATGATGGTGGTAAACAGTGATGGCAGAATCATGCAGAATCTACGTAGAAGTGCACGTCGTCCAAAAAAGCTTTGAATTGTGATTTGTTTCTTGCTCTTGGAGGATGGTGACCGGTACAAAGAGGCTGGTTCACTACCAACAGTTCTGCTAAGGCCAGAGAGGGGGTGTTGGTATGATGGTGGGAAACAGTGATGGCATGAAGTATATAGAAGTGCATGCTGTCCACAAAAAAACTTGATTGTGATTTGTTTCTTGCTTTTGGAGGATGGTGACCGGTACGAAGTTGCTGGTTCACTAGCAACAATTCTTGCTGAGGCCAGGGAGAAGTTCTTGGTATGATGGCGGTTAAGAGCTGGAAATGATGAAACGTGTATTTTTTGATCGAACTTTGGAGTTAAAAGGGAAGGTAGTTAAACACAAGTTATATTTGATAAGGACTTGACCTTTCTTGCATCACTCAGTCAACAGCGCATCCGTGTCTGCGGCGGTTTGCCACCAGCTAGCAAGCGGCTGCCCTGGTGAGTGCCTCCGTTGTCAATTGACAAGAGCTTGTCTGCAAGGGTGTCCACAAGTGTCTACAAAAGTGTTTGTGGACAGGTTGCGAAACTACCCCAAAGTGAAAGAGTGCATTGCAGGAGTGTCCTGCAAGACTGTCCAGCAAGATCGGCTTGCCACAGAGGTTTCGATGGGTTACAACCTACAAACTTGTTTTTCCTTCAGACTGCTTGACAAGGGAGCGTTCTACCACAGCGTATTGCAGGAATGTCGCAAGTGGACGTGACGTAACTGCACGCAGACTGTGCAGCGAATCCCAGTAGCACGGCGACTGATTTTGTTGGCATGGTATGGTCCGGTCTTCTATCTCGACAATTTCACTGCATCCAAGCTGGTTTGAAGACCTGACTGCGTAGCATCCATGTCGTTTGCAAGTTCAAGCGAGCGTTCGAAAAAAGGAGGAGGAAAGCATGAGACATGACCGAAACAAAAATAATAAGATTGAATTAAAGAAGACGTTGAGGAGGAGAACGGCGCATAGGGAACTACTCTGAGGCTAAGGCTAGACTAACTTAATCTGCATTAAAGGGACATCCACAGGACACGCCGGCAAGCCGGCAGATTGTCCAAAATAGAGAATGGTTTGTAGTTGCGCCACTTGTATCATAGAATCCATTGTTGTTTGATGCTTGGAGCTGGAGATGCTGCCCTTTGCTGCCCTGAAGCACTGTGGAGATCAAGCGATGATCATTCTGGTCGACGGTTTTTTTTCTCAAACAATTTGAGCCCGAATAATTGCACCAGCACACTTTGAGTCCACGGCCGACAGTAAGAGAACCAGCTAGATCGTCATGTAGTGCAAGGAGAACAG
Source organism: Symbiodinium kawagutii (assembly GCA_009767595.1). Classification (NCBI taxonomy): domain Eukaryota; class Dinophyceae; order Suessiales; family Symbiodiniaceae; genus Symbiodinium; species Symbiodinium kawagutii. The sequence goes on along the minus strand of VSDK01029451.1, from coordinate 58,599 downwards.
GATTCCGGTCATCACACGTCCAAAACCAGTCCATTTCAGTGGACTTTCCACTGCGGGTGCTGATGCGTAAAGGGTTTGGCTAAACAAATAGGCACAGACTTTGTGATCTTGATAGACAAGAGAAGGAACATGAAGGATCAAAGGAACTTCAAGCTTTGAAACTTTGGATGTCAATGGTTGAAGTTCAAACCTCTGCAGGTTGATCTCATGGTACACAGGATTTCTTGTGCCTCGGCTGAGTTTTAGACACGGGTTGCGAGCAAATATTCATGGAGCGGGCAAGCCTCGCTCCATTGGGAACTTGTAACTCCTGCAGCTTGTTACTTCTATTCCGACAGTATGTATTATATCCATTTTTCGACCTGGAGTCGATTTGTTTCAGTGTTCGGTGTCGATTTGTTACCCGTCAAGCACCACATGTGACAGCGTGGAGTCGTTCAGCTCAGGTCTTCCAACAGCTGGGCGGCGCGGTGACAGATGGGCGTTTCTCCGAAAGGGATCCCCCCAAACCATCCGATATCATCGAGTAATCATAGGTAAAGGAATACAAGTAGTACCGCACAAGGCGGTGGCGGAAGTTTCCAAGATAGGAGCACTATAGGAGTGTGCAGTTGTGGTTGCGACGTTTGATTTCCCGAGGGATCCGAGAACTGAACATCACTTGGGCCTGACTTCCGACCAATGTGAGCATCGATCTGGCCACTTGACTGGCAGCCTATCTGTCTAGCTATCTTTGTATCAGTGGATCAGTTTTCTTTCTGTCTGTCTGACTGTGTATCTATCTATCTATCTATCTGATGATCTATTCGTTTATCTATCTGCCTATGTACTTGTCTTTCTATCTACCTCACTATCTATCTCGTCATCTTTCTGTCTATGTATCTATCTATCTACCTGTCCATCTATCTATTTATGTATCTGCCTATCTATCTATCTGTCTATCTATCTACCGAATTATTTGTCTGATCATCTATGTGTCCATCTGTTTATCTTTCTGTCTTTCTACTTGACTATCTATCTACTTTTCTATCTGACTCTCGTTTCGTCGGCTTATCTATTTATCGATGCATATATGTCTCTGTCTATTTATCTAGCCACGAATGGATCTGACTATCTACTTGTCGCTCTATGTGACTACCTCTTTGTGTAGCCACCTACCTATCTAGCCATCGTTCGTCTATCTATCTATCTGTCTAACTCGTGTTCCAAAAGTGTCAAAACGTGCTGTGTTTTGACACATTTGCTTCAAAATGTGCTTCTCGCCCTGGCCGCGTGCACTTTTTCGGACCTGCAACTTTCAAAACTTGTTAAAAACCACGAGTTTTTGCGACTTCGGACGTGAGAATGTGCTTCGCGCGCAGGCGGCGTGCCAATTTTCATGATCATATGACATCTCCGAAAAGTGGCCCGAAACGCTAGTAAAATTGCAGTTTTTATTTTGGTACAAGATTTTATCTTAAAAATTTGCTTCGCGCGCAGGCAGCGTGCCAGTTTTGAGAATCATGAGTCATCAAAAGTGCTCCGAACATGTAGTGTTTTTACGATTTTGACTTCCAAATGTGCTTCGCGCCTAGGTTTTTTCACGATTTTGCGAGTTGCAACTTCCAAAAGTGCTCCGAGACCCAGGTGTTTTTACGATTTTGACTTCCAAATGTGCTTCGCGCCTAGGTTTTTTCACGATTTTGCGAGTTGCAACTTCCAAAAGTGCTCCGAGACCCAGGTGTTTTTACGATTTTGACTTCCAAATGTGCTTCGCGCCTAGGTTTTTTCACGATTTTGGCACACACCTTCCGCCACAGTGCTCCGCACCCGCCGCTTTAGCGAGGTACCCTTCTGGCCCCTCATGGTGCACGAAACTTTGCAAAACACAGCATTTCGCGACTTTCCTAACATTTTGGCGCGATCGCATTCTCATCTTTCGCACATCTCCTCTTTGACGCATCTCATCTTTCGCACATCTCTTCTTTCACACATCTGCTGAGACGATCTGCCCTAGCTGAGTTGTCCATATTGTCGGAAGTTAGACTTCTAAACTTCCTTCGAATAATGACATATAATGACTATATGAATGACTCATGAACGACTAAAAAATTAATGTAAATGACTAATAGACCAAACAATAACAAACCTACCATGTTTGGGGTCCCCTATTCTAAGAAACAACCAAATCTGAGCTTGCAGTTGGAAAGCCAACAGCTGATCCCCATGGAATTCTGCGTGCCCTGTGACGAGCAGCGCGGCAGTTGGTGTCAGCAAGAAGGATAAAGACCAAAGGTTTTTCTTCAAGATGCCTCAATGAAACATGTTTCGTGGAGCCATGAAAAAGATTATGTCTTAAGGATCCGAGGTGTTCCACCAATGCTGACCCCATGTCGCACCAGAGCTATAGATTTGCGTGAGGCGGACGCTGAAAATAAGAGCTCGATTGATTTCTTCCGTGGTGTTTTTTTGTATTCAGTCAGTTTATTTTACAAGACTCCAACGAGTCATCATTTGTCTCTTAAAGAAGTCCTTAGTAAAGTTCGGATTCAACAAAAGGGGAAGTGATGCTGAAAGTTCAGACCTTATATACACTCGCCCACACACTTAGTTACTTTCTGTTTCTTTTTGCATGGCTGATGAAGGTGTGCTTTGCGACTTTTCTACAAATGTGGACTTCACTTTTTGATCTTTTTGGGTTTGGTTTGTTTTTTGGGTTGGAGTGTCGTCGGCTTAGCGGCATTTTTTGTTTTTGACACCACTATTGTCCTATCCATGGCATTCTGGCAGGTTTGCCAACGAGACTTTGCATATGTGGCAAACCCATAGCGGCTTGAGCCCGCAACATCCTGTAACTCTCCTGACCTGTTGTTCACAAACATTCAGTGATCACCAGTGCTCCTTTTGTTTTAGTTCAAGGCCGCATATCAATTAGGGAAATTGTGGGCATCTCAAAAAAAATGATTTTCAACTTTAGATGCAAAAATATGTCCGGGTGTACTGGGTATTGGGTCTTTGACAGCTGCATGCGACATGTGAGACTATTCTGGGATCACAGTTCAAGACCATCTCAAGTTGTTACATCCAATCGTATTGTTGGTGATTGTCAGCTTGTTCTTTTTGATCCTGGTTGGTCATTTTCGAATCGCAATGTGGTTCACTTTGGCGACATTGCTACGTGTGGAGCAACGCCGGTGAAGTGACCTGACCCTGGTGGGCTCACAGGGAAGACGTGGCAAATTTCTGGCTCCAGGGGCGTGTTTCAACCGGCGGGCCAAGCTCAAGCGGCTCTTGCGCCTTCCGGTCGTGCGATGCCCAAAGTGAAGGCGGCATTGGGTGGAGCATGATCCAGGTTGATGAAGGTTGGTCAATGTTGGTGAAGGTTGGTCGTTTGCGTGTTTGTTTGGTTGGTTGGTTGGTTGGTTGGTTGGTTGGTTGGTTGGTTGGTTGGTTGGTTGGTTGGTTGGTGTTGAGATGCACTGTCATAGTCACACCCTCTCTTGTACACTGCATAAGCCACTGCGCACTCCACAGACTGCCAACTCTGACTGTTGGCTCAAGTCACTGTGCAAAAGAGTCCAGAGCTGAAGTACTGACTGTGAGTGACACTGTTGGTTGTACTGGAGAAAGATCCTGTACTTTTGCATGGTAGCGGAGCACTGACTCCAGCTACAACTGTAGAAGCCAACTGAAGCAATGGCACAGACCAAAGAAGAAGGAACATGTGAAGAAGAGAGCAAACTGACACTGCCAGACAAGTTTGATGGAAGACCAGAACACTGGGAAGACTGGAGCTGGTCAGTGAAGTCGTACGTAGCACTGTGCAAGACTGAAGCAAGTGAAGCGATGAAGAAAGTTGAGACAATTGACACTGCAATCACTGACGAAGAACTCGAAAGACTTGAAGCTAGTGAGAAGCAATTCGGTGACGCTGGCTTAATTCGTTTTAGCCTTCAACTGCACTACCTGTTAGCTCAACTGACCACTGAAAGTGCCAGACTGGTGGTAATGAGGAATACTGAACTGAATGGTTTTGAGACATGGCGCTTGTTGAGTAGAATGTTTTCACTACCACGAACTGCACAGGATATCAGCCTACTGACAAAGGTTTTGGAACACAGGTTCAGGTCAGAACGCTTTGAACAAGACTACAGTGAATGGGAAACACTGAAGGCCAGGTACGAAGGACAAACAAAAGCACCACTGCCCAACAACGTTTTGGTGGCAACGCTGTTAGAAGGAACAACTGGCCCACTGAGACAGCAACTGAAACAGAACGAGAATACAATGGACATATGTGAAGCTGTGAGAGACGTCATCACTGCATATGGACTAGGACACAGAGTAGACCTGAGTACTGAGGACTCTGCAGGACATGCACCGATGGATGCAGACGCACTGTGGCGAAGAGGAATGAAAGGAAAAGGACAGCTGAGAGGTTGGCCTCCACTGAAAAGTAAAGGAAAAGGAAAAATGCAAGGTTGGATTCCACTGAAAGGCAAAGGACGAGGACATGCTCCCTTTGGCCCACTGAAAGGAAAAGGAATGAAAGGAAAAGGACAGCTGAGAGGTTGGCCTCCACTGAAATGTAAAGGGTTCAAAGGCAAAGGAAAAGGAGGAACTGCTCCCACTGAAAGACAAAAGGTAGCTAAAGGAGGAACTGCTCCCGGAGGAACTGCTCCCACTGAAAGACAAAACGTAGCTAAAGGAGGAACTGCTCCCACTGAAAGACAAAACGTAGCTAAAGGAGGAATTGCTCCCACTGAAAGCAAAGGAAATGGAAGAAACAGAGGAAGATGTTGGAAGTGTAGCCAACGTGGACACATGGCCAAAGACTGTAGACATGTTGCAACGGTGAATGATGATGAGTGCACTGAAAATGCGCGTGAAGGGCCCCGTGACGAAGGTAAATGGTTTGACTGGATTGGTGCACTGACCGATGGTGACTGGAGTTGTGGTGATTACTATGACTGGTCCCAGGATTCACATTGGTTGGATGATCAAGACTGGTGGACTGACTGTTGGGATGACAACTGGACTTGGGAGATGAGCAATGCTCCCACTGTGCCTCCAGCACTGCCCCGGCCTCAGAACACTACAGTGTCCAGCACTGTTGAAAACGAGACTTGTTTCACTGCAACGAGCTCAGACGGTTTCACTGTAGGGAACACTGCAGGTTCCATTGCCACCACACCAGACGTTTCAGCTGTTCACGCCCACGCTGTGACTGAAGCTGAGACTGGTGACGCACGTACACACACTAGGACTGTTTCTCCACACGCTGGTTCACACACTGCACGTGGACATGGTAGACCTAGTGTTGCAAGTTTTCTTTTGGCAACTGTTGCCGTACTGAATCCTTTTGGTAGACCTCAAGGGTTGCCAGTTTCTGTTGCCAGAATGTTACTGCAAGGTTTTTGGACTGTTCTTGGAAAAGACTTCTTAAAGCTAATTTCACCTGATAAGGAAACCATTGACATCGCACGATATGGCACATTGCTGTACCTCACACCTGATCTCGTTCCATATGATTCTGAGACCATGACTGTACCGAACCAAATGATGGAAGAAATCATGAAACGTATTGGGGATGAACTGAACTGTGAAGGTTTGACACCAGCAAGCAATAGCACTGATGCAGTAGAACAGTTGAAAGCACTGATCAATACTATTGAGCCAAAAATCCACCACCACACTGACACGTGGCAACTGGGTGAAGCAAACCGTGCACTGACACGAACACACAGGAGACCCCGTAGGACAATGTTCATGCCAAGGCGCATCGACTGCCCTGGTGAACTGAACAGACTCAATGGAACAAGAATCACCACCGTGAACTGTGGTGAAGGTGGAGTTAGAAATGTCACTGAGAATGTCAATGAACTGACGAGCCAAACCGAAGTGAAAGGTGAGCGCTGGAAAGGCAAGACTGTGTCTCAACTAAAGGTCACAAGACCACTGACGCGAAACACCGCAAAAGAACCAGTCAGGAGACCTGGAGTCCCCATTGCTGAGCCAAGTGTTGAAGAACATGACAAAACAATGCACGACACTGAGAAGCCGTCGTATTCACTGCCACACACAGCAGATGATGCTAGATTCATCACTGACAGACTGTTGATGCGCAAAACTTGGGATGATGAACAGTTTCGTGTATTGCTTTTGTCACTGTTTCAGACCCCAGACCCACAGACTGGAGATGTGAGAACTGATGATCGCTGGTTTCGCACGCCTGTTGCTTGGATACGTTTTCATCATCCTGCACGTAGAGAACTGTTTTATCCTGATGATAGTGGACCTGACCACTCAGAGCTAGGAAATCTTAGGATGACTGTTTTCTTTCGTACTAGTGATGATCTAGATGGACATGTTCACACTGATGATTGGAGAACTGAAGACTTGACAAAACAATGGACCCCAAACATCACATGGACTGGACTGACCATTTTTGAGCGACCAGAGAAAGTGATCACTGTTGAACAAGAAACTCACGACAAAGCTGCCAAAACTGCAAAAGGATCTCCTAGTTCAAGTGAGCCTACTGCCCAGCAACGAGCTGAGCACTGCCTAACTCACTTGCCCTACAGGTCATGGTGTGAACACTGTGTGAAGGCAAAAGGCAAGGAAAGGCAAAGTAGGAAAAACACTGATCGACAACCTGTGATTCAAGTTGGTTATTCCATTGTTTCAACTGGCAAGGAAACTGAACCAAGAACCGTTTTGAATGCTGTTGATGTTCAAACTGGTTTGTCTACTTCTGTTGTTGTACCTGTCAAAGGCAGACATGCGTATAGCATGGCTGAACTGAAGAAGTTCGTGTACGAAACTGGTAGAACGTTTGGTATCATGCAATGTGACAAGGAAACGTCATTGAAAGCGCTGGTGAACGACACTGTGAAGGAGCTAGGAGGAATGAGTGCTAGAGTAACACTGAAGGACTGGAAACAAGCGCGCGGACCAATAGGAAGAATGCAGCAAACTTTGTTTGGACAAGCTAAGGCACTGCGACTGCAACTGCAAGAACACCTAGGTACTGAAATCAGTTCTGATGAGTGTATCTTTCCTTGGATGGTCAAACATGCGCAATTCCTGTTGAACCGATATAGGACCCATGAGAATGGCCAAACTGCTTACTCGAAGAGATGGAAGAAGGACCATCAAACTGGTTTATGTGAGTTTGGTGAAACTGTTTTGTTTCACGTTCCTGGACAACTTCGCAACAAAGTTGACACTGCGTGGCAAGAAGGCATATGGCTAGGTAAAGACACCGAAGCTGATGAATCACTTGTTTTTGCAAACGGTTCAATGCACAAAGTTCGCACTGTCAGACGCGTAGCTCCCTCAAAGAAATGGAGCAAAGCACTGCACGCCTCACTGAACGTGACACCGTGGGATCCAAAATGAAAAGATGTCACTGACACTTCGTTTGTTTTGCCGCCAATGCTTGGAGTTGCCGGACGTATCCGTCCTCCGCCCGGACTGGAGCGTGAAGCCACTGAGACTGGCGAACTTGA
>VSDK01029451.1:25512-49417 GCA_009767595.1 Symbiodinium kawagutii | reverse complement strand
TTTTGTAGCGCTGCAGCCACTGACGTCGCTGTCCGACTGTGCACTGACTGACGAATGCAAGTACCAGACTTCTTCGCTGAAGTTGAGGATGGCAACTGACACTGTAGCAACTGCTGTTGCTGCCGTCGCTGATGAGAAGTCAACACTGAATCAAACGATTCGCGCAGACGTTCGCAGATCACTGCTTGAACATGCATTGGGATTGCTGAACGTGTCGCATACGGCGCTGCTTTCTTTTTGCAGAGCAGACTGATAGGCACTCTTCGGACTGAACTGCAACACCCGACTGTCGAAGACACTGAGATCAATCTCATTGTCCTTGACTTAGTTGCAAAGTAGACGAACTAGCGAACTGGTGACTCCAACGTCACTGTGACTACTTGTTTTGCCGAGATGACTGGATCACACGCATCCAACTTTCGCGCTGAAGTTGCATACCATTACAGCTGCTAAGCTGTCACTTTTGGAAGTCTGACTGCATAGACTGGAACTGTGCATGATAGACTGGACCTCCATGCCTACAAGGCAAGGCCTGTCTAACCAGAGCCAGACTGTGCTTGGACTTTGCCTAGATTGTCCAGCACTTTGAGCGAGACTGGGTTCTACACTGTAGTGGTGTTTGAACCTGAAGGACTGACACTGGTAAGCCGTGATCCACTTCGAAGAACTGGACGTGAGACACCTTTGCAGATAGTACTCCAAACTACCAGCTTGAAACTGGTACTCAGGCTGCCGCTGAACTTGATGAGGTCACTGCTGATGAGCTGAAGATGAGAAGACTGACGGGACTTTGGATGAACCCACTACTTCACTGTGACCATCAAGAAGAACTGTTAATGAAGCACTGCTGTACTGCAGAATCGTTTTTGTAGTCACTGAAGCGATGGACTGTTAGCGCCCTGACTGACTGGAAGCCACTGTCAAGCTGAGCTGAAGAGATGTCTTTTAAAGCTGATTGTCTATTGAGTAAGGACTGCTTAATTCACTGTGAGTTTGACATTCAAGACGACTGTCAACTCAAGGGGGAGTGTTGAGATACACTGTCATAGTCACACACTCTCTTGTACACTGCATAAGCCACTGCGCACTCCACAGACTGCCAACTCTGACTGTTGGCTCAAGTCACGGTGCAAAAGAGTCCAGAGCTGAAGTGCTGACTGTGAGTGACACTGTTGGTTGTACTGGAGAAAGATCCTGTACTTTTGCAGTTGGTTGGTTGGTTGGTTGGTTGGTTGGTTCACTGAGCTTTCTTTAGGTCTTGGTGTGCTTTGTTGCCGTTGGTTTACCATTGGAGTTGAATCAATTATATATATAGATGCAGGTGTTCCATGATCAGGCGTCACGGATCCAACTCGAGTCCTGCATTGGTCAAAGCAGGTTTAGTCAAAGCAGGTTTTCCTCTAGTCCAAGCAGTCGACAACGCTTCAGATTTTCCAGCTTCAGGAGCTGAAGGGAGCTGATGCTTTGGTCATGTGCACAGGCGATGCAGCAGTCTTTGGAGATGGAGAGGCAGGATGCATTTTGGAACGACAGATTGCTTTGTATGCTTTGTGGTGAACGAAAAGCGAACTATTGACTTTTGGACAGTACAGTGTGGGCGAGCACTTCGCTTAGATTCATGGGCACGCCTTTGCAACAGCTCAGCAGCTGCAGGAAAATGGAGACACAAAAGGTCGTCGCGGCTCGACAGGCCAGTAAACAGGTGAGCCTCACATTCTTTCTTAGCAACCTGCTGGGTAGCCAGCTTCAAAGCCTGAACAATATGTCCAAGGGAATATCGTGAACACAGACGTTTTGCAGGAGAAAGGCTAGAACAGCTGCGGAGGCTGGAACCCAAGTTCCAGCTGATCAGTGCATGATTTGTGCATAATATGTTCTAATATTTTTGCCGCTTGTTTGCATCCAATTGGAGCTGGAAAGCGATATGACCAGCATCAGGCGTGTAACCATGGATCGGAACTGCCACGTGTGGCAAATCCAACCTCAAAGTCATGTTTTCTACCATTTATGGGAAATCTCCAAATCTCCCTCTTATTTGTTCTGCGTCAGATTTACTTCTCAGACTATATAGATTTGCTTTTTATAAAAAAGTTAACTTTTTTAAGTTTCTTCCTTTATAAAAAAAACAAAGTAAAACTTATAAAAATTGAAATTTAGTAAAGAACTGTTCACTTCGTCATTTCTTCGGATTTCGACGGGTCCGAAGGTTTTGAAGCTCCAAATCTCTCAGGTGTCGAGCTCACCAGGTGCCACGCCAGCGCCGACCTCTATGAGATCCGACTCGTTGTGTGTTAAATGATGATGTACAATTGATATATGATGATATAATGTGATATAAGTGATATATATATATATATATTTATTGAACATATGCTCAGAATACCAATGAAACATTGAACAGTGGAATAGCAAGTAGAAATTTATCTCAATGTAATTTACATTGCAATATTATAGTAATAAATATCATGCTCATCATTTTTCCAGTTGTTTCCAATTCAATTGTGACTGTTGATCCAACCGCAAGCTGAGGTGAGGCTACCCCAAGACACAGGACCGGAAGAATACACATTGAATTTCACCTTTCAATGACGGGTCGAACCGCTTCCACCTTTGATTTCAACTTGCTACGGGAGTCAACCAACAAGAAGACGGAAATCTTCATTGAGCTTCCGAAATCATTTTCTCTGTCAACTCAGCTTGAACCTGGCAGGCGAAGATTATAGTCGTACATGTACTGTTACTGCTGTGGAGAATTCGTTGAAACATTGAAGCCATTTGGAGGTCAGGTCCGAAAGGCGGAATACATTGCACCAAGAATATGTTGGGATCGATCAGAAAGACCAGCGCCACCGAGCGAGGTGCTCCGTTTTACCATTTTGATCCATTTTGCCAAACATCCCTGAGAGCACCTCGCCATTGGCTGTGCTCAGATGAGCGCGCTCAACGTCCCTGAAAGCCTTTTCTCCAAGTGCGACTCCCTGAGCTGCGCAGGAACCTGTGAATCTGTCGCAGCCGGCAAGCGAAGGCCTCGGGAGATGGCTATCCTTGAAATTGGTTCACACCGGGGAGATCAGGTCACAACGGTCTGAGTTTGAAGACTGAGGCATATCAAGCGAGACTTGAGTTGAGATTTACATCCAGTTCAAAGGACTGGATCCAGAGATATCCTGAGTTCCAGGATGTACAATATGCTTCAGCTTCATGTATCTGATCTCATACTCATATTTGGCACTACCCGTGGGAGTGCCGTCCAAGGGCTGGCGATTGAAGTCGCTGAACCAGGAGGCCTGGCGATAGATCTAACAAGGGGAATGTAGCGACATGAATCGTATGTTAATTGGAGTTTGTCGACCAGTTCATCACAGTTTGAGATCACCTATTCTAACTATTCCAGAATCATAGGGGGTTGGATTTCCTCCACATGGCAGAGCTGCAGCCATCCCTGGGATCTCCATGATCATCAACATTCATCAACCATCATCAACCATCATCAATCTCAATCATAATCAATCATCATCAATCGATGCTGTGGTAAGTGGTAAGGGAAACAGCTTCAGGTCTTTGCGACGTCGGATTCATGTTTGTCAGGCTGTCGCTCCTTGATGGCACATGGTTTTGGCATGTTCAGACATGCAGAATTCAGTTGTCCACTGCATCACCTGCAATGGGATGTGATTTGTTGCGCCTTTTTGTTGGCATGAATGATCGTCTTAGATTCACTCTTGAAGAATTCAGTTGAGTCAGGCCACCTCATTTAATTACCTACATGCAAGTGCTTTCTTTGTCAGGATTGAACATTTATCGCTGCGAACAGGTGCTGCCAGCAAATGCCATAGAGAGTGACTAGTAACCGGACTTGCTGTGGGACATGGCTAGCGAAATTCTTGCGCTTCTCACTGTGTTGCCGTCGCTGCTTCGATTGGTTTTCCAGTGATGTTCATCTGTCAGGCCGTCACCCAGCGCCGAGACTTGCAGATGTTTGAATGACATGAGTCCATGAGGCCCTCAGACATGTTGGACCTATGGGAATTCCGTCGTCCTCGCCAGGTTGAAGTGTGAGTTGATGCTGCTTCTTGATGGGACACTGTCCCCACAGGTGCCGAGTCTTCGGAGTGTTGAAGGACGTTGAAGGCTCAGGACTCTTCGGTTTGGATTTCTCACATTTTCTCATCAGTTGTCCTTTCATGTCTCCAGAGTGTGGTCAGCAAGTCAAGGATACTGATGAGCTGTGCACATGGTAAGAGTTGTTTTGAAAGATGTTGCCCGGCAGAAGTCGCCACAGAGATCACGGAGTGGATGCAGCTAAGGCTACGCCTGGAATCTGAGCAGTGCAACAGGGCAACATCGTTGAAATCTGTTTCAGCCATAGTTGACTTCAATGAGGATCAAGGCTGTCCCACGATTTGTTTGACTTAGCGTGTGTTCGGCAAAAAGTGTTTTGTACTGGGCCGGAAACAGATCGTTGATGATTTTTGTATCTTTGGAATGAAGTTTCCTCAACAAATCAGCCTCTGTGACACACTGTGGTCAGTCCTCTGTGCATGGCCAGCGCTGGCTCTCAGATCCTGCGTCAGCACGTGTCCCCCCGAATGCTCGTCATGAAGTGCCTGTGGTTGTGCCTCTGGCTATGCCATGTTCCCTGCGGCCAGTGCTCTCCTCAAGACCTGCGGTCACACCATGATTCATTCAGTGCACACCTCACTGTTTGGTGTCTCGTTGTTGACAGCCAAGGACAAGCTTCATCGTTCAGTCCGGACCATGTGTATCAACGGGTGGCTGTGTGCAGAGCCCCAACTTTCCGAACGACTACGGCACCTCTGAGTCTTGTGAAATCGTGGCTCCTGAGAAAGCACTCTACTTCCTCCACTTTGAGACCGAGAGCGGCTGGGATTTCTTGACCATCAATGACGAGGGCTATTCAGGGTCTTCCCCACCGCAACAAGGCATCACTGCAGCCAGTGCAATCGTATGGAGCTCCGATGACAGCGTTACTGCCAGTGGATGGCAAATTTGCATTGCGTCTGCGTTGAAGCTTGGCTATTTCATTAGAAGCTGTTAGAAGGGCAGGTCGGTAAGACAACCCAATGGAACTGTGTAGACTTGCATCAGGCAAGATTAATCACGCCAAGTTTTCTGTGCATAATAGAATATTGACAGGCTTCGCATTCCGGCGAAGCCCCGTGGGCTCAAGGGACAGGGGCCGCACGGCGCAGTGCCTGCGGGAAGAAGGCGAGCAGTGGGAAGAAGGCGAGCAGTAGAGCAAACAAAAAATGCGTTGAAAAATCAAAATCTCACCTACCTTTCTTTTGGAGTCAGCGTTGTTAATGCAGAAACGTGTTGGAAACTCAAAACCTGACCCCCAGGATTTTTTAAGAAAAAGGGGGAGTCAGGTTTTGACGCAAAACCTAACATATGCAAAATGCGTCAAAACAAGCTTGCAAATTTCTGCACTCCCAAACCTGAAAAAAACCTGCTATTTACGACGTTTCGTCCACCTCGGAAGCTCGAAACACCGTAAATACCGACGTTTTTTCGCACCAAGGTGCTCAAAACCACGGTATTTACGATGTTTTTTCAAAAACCACGGTATTTACGATGTTTTTGCATACGAGCCTAAAAAAACGTCGCTATTTGCACTGTTTTTGCAACGTTGCACGTCTTCTTTTCCGTGTCCAATTTTACAAAAACACTGTAATTTACAGTGTTTTGCGCTTCACCAATGGACGAAAAAACGTTAAAAAACGCTCCCAAAACCATCCAACTTCGACTCCTGTCCGAGCTTGTCATCCTGGATCAATTTTTTCCCGATTTTTTTGATTTTTCCTCTTCTCCCATGTCGCCGCCAAACACCCTATCCCCACCCTATTTCCACATCTTCATCGATTTTCATGATTTTGCCCTCAGACGGATTTTTCTTTCTGGCTGGGTCCAAAAACGGATCGAAATGGAGACGAGAACGTCGTTTTTATTAAAAAAAAAAAACGTTAAAAAACCTCGAGTTTTTGGGTCGGCGGCAGGGGCGCGACCCGGGATAGCAAGCTAAGGCTTGTCTATGATAATCCGGCGATGCCGTACTCTGACCAATACCAAGCTAGCTTGCTACCCCGGGTCGCGCTCCTGCCGCCGACCCTGGTTTTTACAGTGTTTTTTGCACTTGGCTTGAAAAAACGACGTTCTCGTCTGCATTTCGAGGCGTTTTTGGAAGTCAGGCGATTCCAAAATCGGGCTTTAGCAAAATTCAAGAAAATCCTTGAATTGGGTGGGGATTTGGTGTTTTTTGGGGAGATCGGAAGGGGGAAAAAATTGATAAAAATTGATAAAAAAAATCGATCAAAAATTCGGAGTGGGAAGGGAACAGAATTTGGATGGATTTAGGGCTGTTTTTGATTGTTTTTTCTGTGTGCGGCAAAGCCCAAAACAGTGTAAATTACAGTGTTTTAGCACATTGCGGCTAAAAAAAAAAGAAGGGCAATGTTGAAAAAAGACTGCAAATACCGATGTGTTTGCAAGCGCGTGTGCCAAAAACATCGTAAATACCGTGTTCTTTGAAAAAACATCGTAAATACCGTGGTTTTGGGCACCTGAGCCTCCAAAAACATCGGTATTTACGGCGTTTTATGCTTTCGAGGTCTACAAAACGATGCAAATAGCGTGGTTTTGAGCACCTGAGTGCGCAAAAACATCGGGATTTACGGCGTTTCCTGCTTCCGAGGGCTACAAAATGACGCAAATAGCGTGGTTTTGTAATGTTTGGTAATCAGGAAATCTGATATGTAAGATATTTCTCAATTCTTTGCGGGTGTATGTCTTTGCTTTCTTTCGCGTGATCTATTTGTAGGCAAGCTGGGGAAGAAGCAAGAACGATGGCAGGTGTTATGTTTTAGCGGAACCTGACCCTTGTCTTTTTTTAAAAAAAATTAGGGGTCAGGTTAGATGTTATCGCTCACATGTTGGATCTTATAGGAAATGTTCTGTGAATATGCTTGGAGACTAGATTTTTTCTATGTGTTTAAGATGGCCCTGCTGCTTGAGCTCAAGGGCATCGCCGGTGGGCGAAGCCTGTCAATAGCACGGCTTCGCCGGATTACACAATGGGCTATGCCCAGGTGCCGCCGACCCTGTTCTATACAAGAGCTGGTGTGAGCAAGGGCTGAACCCGGTAACAGCTGGTGGCCTCCTGTTCCTTCGCGCTGCTGGGCCTGCTATAGCTTTGCCATGGGCTGGGTGCTGCTGCTGCTGCCGTGTGCGGTGGGAACGGCTCCGGAATGCTCCGGAAGGTTTTGAGGAACGGCTCTGTGTGTTGCCTTGGGAACAGCTCCGGGTGGCTTTGAGGCCGGCCAAACACAAGGGCTAAATCCCTTGTATTTGCTGTAGCTTTGCCGTGGCCCAGGTGCTTCGTCTGATTTAGTGCCTTGGAAGCGGCTTTAGCTTCCACACCTCCAGTGGTCCTAGGATGTCCTAGGCGCCCCTGCCTTGGCATAGGCAGGGGGCGGATTATTGTCATGAAAGCATTGGAGAACCCTCTGCAGCTCAAATGCATGTTCTCTCAAGTGGAATGTGCAGTGATAGATCAGGACAAACTTCACGGTTCTTGTCGGACCATGTGTATCAACGGGTGGCTGTGTGCAGAGCCCCAACTTTCCGAACGACTACGGCACCTCTGAGTCTTGTGAAATCTTGGCTCCTGAGACGCCAATCTACTTCCCCCACTTTCAGACCGAGAGGAGCTATGACGTGTTGACCATCAATGACGAGGGCTATTCAGGTTCTTCCCCACCACAGCAAGGCATCACTGCTGCCAGCACAATCGTGTGGAGCTCCGATGACAGCGCTACTGCCAGTGGATGGCAAATGTGCATTGCGTCTGCGTTGAAGCTTGGCAATTTCATTAGAAGCTGTTAGAAGGGCAGGTCGGTAAGACAACCCAATGGAACTGTCTAGACTTGCATCAGGCAAGATTAGTCACGCTGAGTTTTCTGCATAATTATTTTCATGAAAGCATTGAAGAACCGTCAACTGCTCAAATGCATGTTCTCTCAAGTGGAATGTGCAGTGCCATGATAGATCAGGACAAGCTTCATTGTTCTGTCCGGACCATGTGTATCAACGGGTGGCTGCGTGCAGAGCCCCAATTTTCCGAACGACTACGGCACCTCTGAGTCTTGTGAAATCTTGGCTCCTCAGAAGACATTCTACTTCCTCGACTTTGAGACCGAGAGTGGCAATGACGTGTTGACCATCAATGACGAGGGCTATTCAGGTTCTTCTCCACCACAACAAGGCATCGTTAGTTTGGACGTCATTCAGTGGAACTCCAGCAGTGCTGATGTTGCCAGTGGATGGCACCTCTGTACGGCTTCCGAATTGAAGCTTGGCTGGTTCACCAGCATGTGCAAATCGTAAACACAGACTCAAGTTGACCTGCATGCCCAAATCATTATATTGATTATGATTCCGGATATGTTGCGGGCAGTGCCAAGACTTAAGCTCTCACCACCTTTTGAAAATCCTTGAAAACCATCCGGAAGCTTAAAGAAACCCAACACCGGTTTCCATGCATGTAAGTTTGAATTTCTGTTCCAAAACCAGTGCACAAAGCTTGCTCAAAACTTTCTTCCAATTCAGGGGCCCGAGGTCCAAGCATTCCCGGACAGATTCAATGTTTGTTTTTCAAAGAAACACAGTTCTACAGAGGTCAAAGGGTTGAGCGATTGATGTGTCCCAACTGCATCCAGATTTGCCGGTAGGTCGGTGGGTTCGATGGGTTTGAGAGCGATTAAGTTCCTAGAGGTTTGTTCTCGTTCTAGTTCGGTTCAAAGCTTAGCTCCCTGTATGCTGAGAAAGAAGGCAACATTCGCACAGACTTGTTTTTTGGCTGTGAATCCCGCTGGGACAAACAGTGATAATGATAACAGCCCGACACAAAACGGACACCTGTTGTCCATCAATGCTTTAGCCCCACGCCTGCAGGAGCAGGTTGGTACCACTAGCAAACGAGTAGGGCATCAGCTTGGCGTGTGATTTTGACACACCCCAACAATTTTCATGCTGAAGCCCTCTTCTCCCCTCTTGGCGCCAGAGTAACTGATCAGTTTCTTTGACCACCATCGTTCCTTTACGAAGGACAAATCTCATGAAGTTACAATTGGCAGATGTTTCGTGAGTCGACCCATCGAAGTTAAGTTCAGTGTTTAGATTGCGAATATCCAGAGATGAGCATTTCATTGGCCAATCTCTTATCGTCGTGAATGATAGCTTGTTCACCAAACACATGATCATAGATGGATTTGCAGTACACTAGAAGCATCAGTTTCATTTGTTCTCGAAAACTCCTGACACTGTCCAGACTGCAGCTTTCATTCAAAGTTTCCGCAAGCAAACATGTTATCCAGTTTCCTTCAGCAGTAGCTCGTGACACAGCATCAAATTCAGCGCCCAAAGTCAAAGGTGTCGTCGGTCAACTTTGTAACTTTTCTACCTCATGGGCGATACTTGAGCCCATTTCCTATCATCAATGTCACCGTGAGCTGGCATAGTAAAGGGATGTGTGTTTCTTTTTTTTTAACGGAATTTCCTTCACCTTTGTTTAGTGATTTTTTGGATTTCATGTTGTGAGAGTTCAGGAAGGAAAAAAGAAGCAAGGAAGCAAGGAGGCAAAGAAGGAAGGAAGGAGGGAAGCAACCAAGCGAGGAAGGAAGGAAGGAAGGAATAATGAAGCAAGGAAGGAAGGACCCTGAAGGCACCATCCCTTACCCAAAAACCATATATACCTCAAAAGACAAAACCACAGCCCCAAAACCACAATTGGTTGAACCATAACCCCTTCAGCCTTTAACCGTAAATTCCTAAAACCCTGAACCTGAACGCAAAAAACATAGACCTGAAAACCACCAACCCTTTCAACCCTCAAACCATAGACTTCAAGCCCAAATCCTAAAACCAAAATTCTTAAAGCCTTAAAACCATAACCCCTCAAATCACCAACCCCAAAGCCATACACCCTAAATAATCAACAATTGGACCCTAAACCCTACCTCCTAACCTGATATACCTTAAAACAATACACCCATCAACCCCAAACCAAAAGCCTAAAATAAGACCAATAAGCTTAAAACCGTAAAACCATACACCAAAGATTCTGAAAGCGCCAATCTAAAAACCCCAAAACCATAAACCTCAAACCTTCAAACCACAAAATTTAAAACCCTGAAGTTATATATACCTAAAAGACTACAAGCCATACACCTAGAACCAGAAAACCAAAAACTCAAAACCCGAAAACCACACACCTGAACCCCTAAAACCATACCTTTAAAACAATAAACCTAAAACCTTAATCATATGCCCAAAACCTAAAACCATAAACCTAAAACCCCAAAATCATATACCTAAAAACCTAAAATCGTATACCTATTTAAAACCCTGCCTAAAAATGTAAACCTAGAACCCTCGAACCAGAAACCTAAAACCCTAATAAACCTAGAACCCTAAAACCATAAACCCAAAGCCCAAAAACCATAAACCTAAAACCCAAAATCTATGAACCTCAAACCCTAAAACCATTAACCTAATGCCCTAAAACTAAAAACATTCCCCGGAAACCCTAGAACCATAATTTGAAAAAAATCCTAAAACAACACCCTAAAACCATACATCCTAAAAACCTGAAAGCAGCAACTTTGGAACCTTAAAATCATAAACCTCGAAACATAAAGCTTAGATCCTAAAACCATAATTCTGAAACCTTAAAACCAGAACTCCTCAAATGCTCAACCCTAAAACCATACACCCTAAATCCCCGAAAAAATCAATTCCCCTAACCTGAAAGCATATGCTTTAAACCATACACCCATCACCCCAAACCAAAAACCTGAAATACATCAAAAAACCTGAACCCTAAGACCATAAGTCTTAAACCCGAAAACCAGCAACCCTAAAAAACATACAGCCTGAAACTGTACACCCTCAACCCCCCAATCCATCTTTTTTAAACCTAAAACCCTAATCTGAAAGCCGAAGGTAGGAGTTCCCAAATCCTGCAAATGCGATGCGAACTGGAAGGGCACATTTCCCGAACCTTGTAATTGTAATCAAACACGGAATCTGAAAAAAATCCCCAAACGGAGGCGAAAAAATATCCCCAACTAATTCTGCTCCCATAGTAAAGTAGCCAGCTTGATTACCCAGGTCATCAGTGTTGCCCCAACCCGAATCGGAAGCCACGATCAGCATAGCGTGTTGAAAGGGAATAATTACTCCTAACCATAATTGTAGTGTGAGAAAAGTCACGGATAAGAGCAACCAACTTGTTGGCAGAGATCGACTTTGCGATAGCCAATCAATAAATCATCAGCGTGAACAGCAATAACACCGTGTACTCTTGATTCCGAGTACGAGTAGAATACACAAGGCTCATCAAGGATCAAGTTCACTTTGCTTCATGGAGAGGTCCTTCAAGGTCGAAAACTTTTCCACCATCTCAGTGGTGCATCCAGCCATAAACACATTTGGTCAGTTCCAGCAAAGCATCTTCAGGCACATCAGGAAATGTGTCTCGATCCAGATAAGCACAAATGGATCCAGAGTTTCAACGATATGCCTCACCTTGCAAAAACGCTCCTTCTACATCAGCAACATTCATTTGCCAACACATAGGGGCAATAATCTGAAGGCTAATCCGTCAGCTGTCAGCGTCGGTGGTTGTCTTTCGAGAGTAGTTGCTTCAGGATCCTGAAACCCTTTCACAACCCAACGAATTTGATCTCAGTCTTGTTAGGATCATCAAGGGAAATTCTTCTGGTCTTTACTAAATCTTGACGCAAGAAGTCTACCTTTGTCCACTGTAGGTCGTATTTTGGTTGCTTCTTCTCCAATGTGAATCTTCACAGCGTTGGTCTTGAGAAGTTTCTCATGTTTTTTTTCTCTTTCCAGCTTGTGTTTGCTCATCTTCATTCAACTCGGAGTCTTGCAATTCTACATGCCAAAGCCCATCGAAATGGTGCTGCACTCCCTCCGAATTGGGGGGTACAACATTCACCACTAGCGTGAGTGTCCGAACTTGCGCCGTTATTCACGTGAGTATGGTGTCCTCGGAAGTCGCACCAAGATCCATTTCAGTTGATTGAGGAAGTGCTAAGTCAGTCGGTTCATTGTAAGACATGTCTTTCTCGAAGTCCATAACTTGATGAAGTTCCACCACCCATACCGGTTGTGACTGCTTCTGAAGCCCGCGTTGTGGGTAGTTCCATTGGCCGCTGGTTCAGAATCCTCATTTCGTGTTCATTCTTCATGTGCAGAACTCACAGGAATCTGTTCAGGCATTCCTTCATTTTGAAAGATTTCTTTTCAGCTCCATCTTCTTTCTGTTGACCTTGATCTTCTGGAAATGGAGCTGTCTTTCTCTCAGGTTCTAAGTCACGCTCTTGTTCATCAGGAGGTTGTTGTTTAGCAAGATCCAAAAAGACTTAAAAAAGACTTATGCCCCTCTCTTCGCGAATTTCCCAGCTGGAGTCTGCAGGTTCACAGGCACAAGCTTGATTGCTGCTTCTTGATCAGCAGTCATATCTCTGACTTGTTCAGGAGCGCATCGATAAATTGTGTTTCCATGGTTGACCCAGATCTTCGAAACATCAAAGAATCCAATAATTCTATCAGGCCCTTTCCAAACACCACGCTTCTGAGTATTTTTCCGCCAAAAGTAAATGAGTTGACCTATCTCAAGTTGATTCCTCTGCGGTCTTGTTTTATGATCCAAAGCTCTTCTCACCTTGTCATCGTCATTCAACTGAACCAAAGCTTTTCGGGCTGCAATACGAATCCGTTGTTTTTCCTCCTAGTAATCAGATAGATGTACTGCTCCCTTTCCATCAAGAAAGTGGCTCATCGGTTCTCCTTCCGAAATCAGTCCAGGTATTCTGAGATTGCCAAAAACATGCTGATATGGACATCCATGACGCCTCGCCATGCTGTTGCGTGCAACATTCACTTGATCCACCCGTTCCTTGATCTCCTGCTTGTTCCGTTGACACTCCTCGAACACTTTTGCAAAAAACATCCTTCCAGAGTCCTCCCCGTTTCTCACAGGATCCCTTTTGCATCATTTTGCCATGGCGACAAAACAGCTATTTTCTCTACATATGTTCCATCTTGATCAAATCCGGTAGCGCTTTATTATCAGATCTAGTGCCAGCATCAGTGAGAACCTTTGGGGAGTACCAACCCATCGTTTTCAATACTTTCGCTATTGTTTGCAAATTTCAGAAGAACGGCCCCCTTCCAAGGGGAAAGACGAAGTTGAAGATAGGTACCTTCAGCAAGAATATTGAGCATCTTCAAAACCTTTTCCTGGTAAATCGGAAGATCAAAAACACTCTATGTTCAATTGTTGATTGAAATATTCTGTTTGTTGTGTTTGGAAACAGCGTGACTGGATTTCAACCTCTTCGCGCTACAAGTCTGTTTGGGAACTCCATCGTTTTCTCGTTCACATTGGCAGATTTCAACATGTGCAGAAAACGTTCTTTACATACCGGGATGACCAAGGTTCACGTGACATCTCATCACAGCCCTTTGCAAGTTCTCCTGTTGGTAACTCAGTTTCAGGGTTTCCGCAGCAAACACTCCTTCAGCCCGTTGTTGGTTCTCGAGTTGAATCAGCCTCGCAAATGCCTCAACCAACCTTTGGGGTAAACCTGAGCGCACAGAGAAAGTCACCAGCCCCCAAGTCTGGTCTGTCCTTCGATGGGTTGATGATCTTTGCCGGTACGTCGAAGTTTTAGGAAATCAGCATGTGGGGAATCCATGAGAAGTCACGTAGGTTTCTTATAGAACTTGAGGTTTTTGGGGATCCTTCAAGCCAAAACAACACCGGTCCCACCGAATCTCATGAACGCCACAGTCAGTCCCCAAACTTCCTGAACCACTTCTTGGTGCCAACTTTCGGCCCCCAAAAGGATGTTCAAAAATCAAAACACAACCATTGTCAATATTCTCAACTTGTTGTTTGCGTAACTCCATCGCAAAACGAAGCAAAACCATACCCTCAGTGTATGTATTCTTTGAGGTCCCCCTTAATCCATTGGCAACCTTGAAGACAAGAGAATGGTCCACAGGGTGGGCGCTTCTGCTGTTGAATCCTATCTCTGCAAAGTTGTCGCATTTTGAGGTCAACAGAAAATGCAACCATTCACAATGTCCATGGGTTCGCTTCACCCTGTAGAAGGGGTTAGACAATTAAGCATAAAATAGTTAAGTCTGATCAAAATGAACTAATGTTCATCTTCTTGACTAAAGGGACAACAAATTAATCAAGATAGTTAAAACAAACATAGTAAAAACAATAGTTATTTTTTTAAGTTTTTATTCTTGTTAACGTTTTTTTGAACATATATGTTGAATTTATCTTTGATTATTGATGCACTATGTTTGAGTTATTTTGAACTCTAATTCCAAACTTTTTGCTTAATTTTGTTTGAATTTCATTTTTAAACAAATGCTTTTGTTTCACTATGTTTTCTAATTTGTCAACATTTTTCCAACATGTTGCTTTAATGTGTTTTCTCAAATGAACAAAACACTTTGAGGGTGAAGGGGCACTTTGAGTGTAAAGGGGCACTTTGAGGGTGACAGAGGAACACTTTGAGTGTCAAGAACCACTTTGAGGGTGAGAGAGGGACACTTTGAGTGTAAAGGGGCACTTTGAGAGGTGAGAGAGGGACACTTTGAATGAGAAATGGTATTTTGAGTGAGGGAAAAGTACTTTGAGGGTGAAGGGGCACTTTGAGTGTAAAGGGGCATTTTGAAGGTGAGAGAGAGGGACACTTTGAGTGTAAAGGGGCACTTTGAAGGTGAGAAAGGGACACTTTGAGGGAGAGAAAAAATGAATGAGAGAGACGCACTTTTGAGGGAAAGGGCATTTTGAGTGTAAAAAGGCACTTTGAACATAAAGGAGCACTGGTGGGCATCTCTGGGGCACAATGTGGCGGGCTGCTGTGGGCACACGAGCATTTGCATTCAAGAAAAAAATATACACATATTGAACACCCATAATTTTCCCACTGTGCCTTCTCAAAGTGTACCTTCAACAAGTGTTCCCTCAACCAAAGATATATTTCAAAGTGTTGCCAAAACATACTCTCTAAGTGGAAAAATCCCAACGCATATATTTTCAAACTGTTGCCAGAAGCTTGCTCTCAAAGTGGACTCTCAACAAGCGTGCTTTCAAAGCGATGCCAAAGCCTACTGTCAAAATGGATTCTCAACAAATGTTTTTTCAAAGTGATGCCACAAACCTGCTTTCAAAGTTGACCCTCAAAAATGCATGTGGTCCCCAAGTGCTGCCTAAAGCCCACCCTCCAAGCGAATTCTCAGAAACTGCACTGCCATGAAATTGTTGTGAAAACCCTTTTTTCAAAGTGACCTCTCAAAACACGTCTTCTCAAAGTGCTGCCAAGCATGTAATCCCTTGTCCTTTGTCCCCTGTTCCTTGTCCCCTGTCCCACCCTTGTGCCCTGTCCCACCCCTAACCCCAAACCTACAGGTTGAATGTGTGAGTATGACAAGGTCTACGTTTTGCTTGTCCCATGTCCCCTGGCTAGGCTCCAAGTGAGCGGTGCAGTAAGGTCCAAGTGACCTCAGGAGGGTCTAAGTGACCGCACTAGGGTCTAGTCACCTAATCCTGAAGGGTTTAAGTGACCGGTCAGCCCTTTTGTCCATCAAAGCTTAAGCCCCACGCCTTCAGGAGCAGGTTGGTATCACTAGCGAATAGGGCATCGGCATGGCATGTGATTTTCACAGCTGCAACTTTGTTGCGTAGCAACATGAACTGTTTGAGCAACTCAGAATGTGATACTTCGGAGTTCTGTGAGAAATAAGGACAGGCGATCAAAACTTCACAGTCCTGTCCGGACCATGTGTATCAACGGGCGGGTGTGTGCAGAGCCCCAACTTTCCGAACGACTACGGCACCTCTGATTCTTGTAGAATCGTGGGTCCTGAAAAGGCACTCTACTTCCTCCACTTTGAGACGGAGAGTGGCAAAGACGTGTTGACCATCAATGGCGAGGGCTATTCAGGTTTGTCCGGACCACAGCAAGGCATCGTCAGTTTGGACGTCATTCAGTGGCACTCCAGCAGTGCTGATGTTGCCAGCGGATGGCACATCTGTACGGCTTCCGAACTGAAGCTTGGCTGGTTCATCAGCATGTGCAAATGGCAGACACAGGCATAAATTTGTTTGCACGTCCAAATCACTATCTTGATTGTCATTCCGGATACGTTGAGGGCAGTGCCGCTCTCGCATGCGAAGCAGGTTTTGTGCCCCATTTGAGCAAGTTTTGTGCCTGGTTTTTTGCTCAATTGAAAGGTTTATCCAAATTTATTCAATCGTGGCGACTCGGTTGGGGGATAAAGTTCTTTGGAGATCAAAACCCGCACTTGGTGGGTCCTAAGTTCCCAACAGCAGTTTGGGTTTGAATTTGGTGCCTTGTTTTCCGCTGAAGCGGGAAACCGGAGCAAGACCCTGCAGCACTGTACACCATGCCAGAATCAACACTATGGCTGGAAGAATTTGTGGGGAATCAATTGTTCCGAAAGGGTTGGCAGCCAAGGACAGTCGACCAAAACTTCACGGTTCTATCCGGACCATGTGTATCAACGGGTGGCTGTGTGCAGAGCCCCAACTTTCCGAACGACTACGGCACCTCTGAGTCTTGTGAAATCGTGGCTCCTGAGAAGCCACTCTACTTCCCTCACTTTGAGACCGAGAGTGGCAATGACGTGTTGACCATAAATGGCCAGGGCTATTCAGGTTTGTCCGGACCACAGCAAGGCATCACTGCAGCCAGTGCAATCGTATGGAGCTCCGATGGCAACATTACTGCCAGTGGATGGCAAATTTGCTTTGCGTCTGCGTTGAAGCTTGGCTATTTCATTAGAAGCTATTAGAAGGGCAGGTTGGTAGGTGTTGGTAGGACAACTCAATGGAACTAGCATCAGGCAAGATTGATCACGCCAAGTTTTCTTTGTATATTGTCATGAAAGCATTGAAGAACCGTCAACAGCTCAAATTCACGTTCTCTCAAGTTGAATGTGCAGTGATAGTCAGGACAAGCTTCATTGTTCTGTCCGGACCATGTGTATCAACGGGTGGCTGGGTGCAGAGCCCCAATTTTCCGAACAACTACGGCACCTCTGAGTCTTGTGAAATCTTGGCTCCTGAGAAGGCACTCTACTTCGTCTACTTTGAGACCGAGGTCTGCTGTGATTTCTTGACCGTCAACGGTCAAGACTATTCAGGTTCTTCCCCACCACAACAAGGCATCACTGCAGCGAGCACAATCGTATGGAGCTCCGATGGCTTCTATACTGCCAGTGGATGGAAAATTGGCGTCGCGTTTGCATTGAAGCTTGGCTATGTTTTGAATTCTTCAGAGCCATAGCTTGAATTGTGTTATTTGACGTTAACTAGTGAATTGTCTAGTTTTGACCGATTGATAGCTGATGTTGACCGATACTTTGAGTGATGCCAATGAGAATATAATATAATGTACAAAACAAACCGTTGGGCTAAGCGCCACCCACATGTAAATTAAGCATGGTCCAGCATCATTTGGAGGACGCTTCCCAAAGAACCTTTGCACAAGGTCACCGGTTTCATAAAACTACCTAGGGGATCCTAGGGGACAGCTTTTCTCGTTCCAGTTAGCCGTGAAATTAACGGCAGCCGAATCCTGTTAAAGAATTGGTGGAGTGACTCGTTTGTGCTCTGGATTTGCAACCCGCAGACAAAATTTAGAGATGCCGTTCTTGTGGGCTGAGGCCCCTGGATGAGATAGCTTCCTGCAACTTTGATGCCGATAGCTGTGGTTGGCGCTTGGGTCCGTCGATGCATGTCTCCGACGGGCTTGTCCGCACTGAGCACGATTCATGGATGTTTACCAACATCGTCACAGTGACAGCACCTTCCGATTCTCAGAGCATTGATCTCTTTTATCGTTTGGATCCCATTAGCGCACCTTTGGGTTTCAACCTACATGGCCTCAGTGCTGAACCGTCATGGGAGTCAGTGCAGTCCTTGAATTGGAGAATGATTTGGAGTTGGCAAAGTGCCGGGGTAGCAGGGACCTGGCGTGAAGTCAAAGTTTCTCTCCCCGCAAAAATCGCAGCACTCCAATTCGAAGTATCAGGAGCTGAGGTTTCCATTGACCACATTCACTTGGTTCGATCGGTATCCAGTCCAGCTGCATATCTTGCTGCAGGCTATAGACATTCCTGCGCATTGCTCTTCTCCGTCCAACAGCTCAAATGCTGGGGGTATGGTGATTCTGGCCGATTGGGCTCTGGCAACACAAATGGCATTGGTGATGACCCTGACGAGATGGGTGAGAATTTGCCACCTGTAGACTTGGGTGTTGGTCGCACGGCGAAACAAATTGCAGCCGGATGGTCTCATACTTGTGCTGTGCTGGACACCGACATGGTCAAATGTTGGGGGTCTGGTTGGGCCGGCAAATTGGGCTACGGCAACACAAATGACATTGGTGATGAGCCTCACGAGATGGGTGAGAATTTGTCAACTGTAGACTTGGGTGCAGGTCGCACGGCGAAACAAATTTCCACCGGAGAGTTTCATACTTGTGCTGTGCTGGACAACGACATGGTCAAATGTTGGGGGTATGGTACTCATGGCCAATTGGGCTACGGCAACACAAATAACATCGGTGATGACCCTGACGAGATGGGTGAGAATTTGCCACCTGTAGACTTGGGTGCTGGCCGTACGGCGAAACAAATCGTTGCTGGAGGTAGTCGTACTTGTGCTTTGCTGGACAACGACCTGGTTAAATGTTGGGGGTATGGTTATTATGGAGAATTGGGCTATGGCAACACAAATCTTATTGGTGATGACCCTGACGAGATGGGTGAGAATTTGCCACCTGTAGACTTGGGTGTTGGTCGTACGGTGAAACAAGTTTCAGCCGGAAATCGTCATACTTGTGTTTTGCTGGACAACGACCTGGTTAAATGTTGGGGGTATGCTTCTGGTGGCCGATTGGGCTATGGCGACACAAATCTCATCGGTGATGACCCTGATGATATGGGTGAGAATTTGCCACCTGTAGACTTGGGTGTTGGTCGTACGGTGAAACAAGTTTCAGCCGGAGGTAGTCATACTTGCGCTTTGCTAGACAATGACATGCTCAAATGCTGGGGGTCTGGTTCTTCTGGCAAATTGGGCTCCGGCAACACAAATGACATTGGTGATGATCCTGACGAGATGGGTGAGAATTTGCCACCTGTGGACTTGGGTGTTGGTCGGACGGCGAAACAAATTGCAGCCGGAGATCTTCATACTTGCGTTTTGCTGGACAACGACATGGTGAAATGTTGGGGGGATGGTACTTATGGCCAATTGGGCTACGGCAAGACAAATAACATAGGTGATGAGCCTGGTGTGATGGGCGATAATTTGCCACCCATCGATTTTGGCATCTCAACTCGCATTGACGCGACCATCCGCCTTGTTGATGGAACGAACATGCGGGGACGCGTGCAGGTCTTCTACCAGACATCGTGGGGAGATGTGTGTGACGACAGTTGGAATGATGCAAACGCTCAGGTGGTTTGTCGACAGCTCGGCCTTGCAGGAGGCACTGCCAGCATTCTTTGGAATGGCACTGGCGACTTTGGCATGGATGAAGTGGCGTGCAGCGGCTTCGAAACCCAGTTAGGTCACTGCTCCTTTCGAGGATGGGGAATTCACGACTGCAGTCCTCACGAAGCAGCTGGAGTGGAGTGTCATCTTGACGCGTGGAGCGTTCTGGCAAATCCAAACATATCAGCTCGCAGAGGGCATTCGACTGTTTGGGATGCCAATACAAGCTCTATGCTCATTTTTGCAGGGCATGCAGCAGGTTCGTTTCAGTACTTCAAAGACCTTTGGCGATACCAATCACCTGACATTTGGCAAGAACTGCAAGTAGTTGGGCCTTCACCCAGAGGTGCCCACACAGCAGTTTGGGATTCTCGTTCCGGGACTATGTTGGTTTTTGGTGGCAGTTACTTCACGACTCATTTTGATGACTTGTGGCTCTACCATTCCAACACCAACACATGGACTTTGTCCTCCCCTTCTGTGAAACCTGCGGCACGAGCTCTTCACTCAGCAATTTGGGATGAGGTCAGCCAGATTATGTTGGTCTTCGCAGGTGAAAACGGTGTCAAATTGGAGGATTTGTGGAAGTACCACTTGACCTCAAACAGCTGGGCAGAACTCCTTCCATCTTCAGAGAAACCGCCTGCACGGAGTCGCCACTCTGCCGTTTGGATAGAAGCATCGGCGGGCATGCTGATGTTCGGGGGATGGAGCGACAGTGCTCTGAATGATCTTTGGCACTTCGGGCTATGGACCAACAGTTGGATTCAGATCTTGCCCATCAATCCACCATCCCCTTGTGCTGGCCACACAGCCATTTGGGAACCTCTCACTTGGTCCATGCTCACCTTTGGAGGTGTCCAACTAACGGAAAGTTTGAGCTACACAGCAGAGATGTGGAACTACAGCTTTTTGACCAACACTTGGACACCATTGGCACCCGTTGGACCCTACCCAAGCCCTGAACCTCGAGAAGATCATGCGACTGCGTGGGATCCAGAGTCACGTTTCTTGTATCTTCTCGGTGGCTTTGATGTAACCTACAAATCCGATTTTTGGAGGTACAAAACTCTGGACCTTGATGAATTTCCTGTGACGGAATGCTTCATAGGCCAAGAGATCCAACAGTTTTATTTGCGCTTTGAGACTTCCGGCTTTCAACCTGGCGACATGATTCGAGCTGTTGGCAATTTTACTCCGTCAAATGTGTCTTTTGTGTACGATCCAACTGCAGCAGATTACACTTTTTTGCTGATGGAACCAGGTTTGTATCGGATCAGCCATTGCTCTCATGTGAATTCAGTCTGTGAAGGTCACTGGTTTGATTTTGGATTTCTTCTCGTGGCGGGCCCATTCTCCGATCAGTCTTTCGTGTGTGACTTGGGATCTCGTTGTGTGGTCCAAAACTTGCAAGGTTTCTGGTTGTCAGAGAAGGATCAGTTGCTCCCTCTCAGGGAATGCGGCACAGCTCTCCCGACGTCAACATTTGACTTGGAACCAATCAGTGGAGCATCCGACTTGTCAAGCGATGTGGTCTTTGATTTCGGTGATCTTCAACTGGAAGACTTGGCGCCAGAACAGCTGCAGCTCTGTTGGTGCCCATCGGATTGCAACGATCCGGAGGATTTCCGTGCGCTTGCTATGCTCCTCTACGTGGTGTGCCCTCCAGGACAGCAAACTCCGAGAAACCACGAAACACCACAAGATCATAAGATTTCCTCAGCTGAAGCCGTTTTCAACAATTAAATTGGATCAGGGAAGCCTCAAACTGATTCCATGAAGATTGAAGTATTCGGGAGATCTTACGAGGCGTAGTTGCACATGAGATACGAACCTGAAATGCCACTATTCAGATCTGTTCAGATTTTTTTCCCCAAACAGCTTGCCTGTTGGGGTTCGATTGGGCTTTCAAGAATTGGACCCTGGCACGGGATGATTTGGGCGCGGCTGAGACTTTGTCTCCCACTGTGTCTCCCGCTCGTCAGTGACATCTTGCCAAGGTATGCAGCTGGCTTTGTCTCCCATTTTTTCTCCGACTTTGTCCCCAAACAGCTGGGCTGCTGGGGCTCTATTGGGTTCCAAGAATTGGACCCTGTCGCGAGATGATTTTGGCGCGGCTCACTTTGAGTCCCACTCTGTCTCCCAGATGTCTCCCACTCCTTTGTGACATGTTGTCACGACATGGATCTAGCTGTGTCTCCCATTTTGTCTGTCACTTTGCCTCCCGCTATGTCTCCCACTCTTCTGTGAGATCTTGTCACCACATGGATCAGGCTTGTTCTCTCATTTGGTCTCCCACTTTGTCTTCCACTCTTCTGTGGGATCTTGTCACGGCATGGACCTGGCTTTGTCCCCCACTTTGTCTCCCACTATGTCTCCCAGTCCTCTGTGAGATCTGCTTGGGCACCTTAGGCTTTCTGTAGATCGTAAACAGAACCAACATGTTTTTTTTTCATTTTTTTTGTTTGGCGTCGACTCCAGGATGGTACGAGCTCCACAGCACGACTTCCAAATGTCAAGAGTGTCCCCCGGGAAGCTATTGCCCTGGTGGGCAAGCTGCAGATTCACGTGAGTCGCTGCTCTATCACTGTCCGTCCGGCAGCACTTCACCACCTGGTTCCGCCTCATTTGAAGGTTGCCAATGCAGACGAGGATATTTTTGGGATGTGCAAGTGAGTGCTTGTTCAATGTGCCCTGCCGGGTATTTCAAAAACTATACGGGATCAAGTTTGTGCCAAAGCTGCCCGCAACAAACGACTTCAACTGCGGGTGCCATGTGGTTATATGAGTGCTATTGCCCGGCAGGCACAATCGATGTCGATTCCAGTAGTGATTTCGATTGTGCAGATGTGTCTACTGTAGGCAATGCTGTCAGCAATGACAGTTTTGCGCGAATTGAAGCCTGGATGTACAATTTCAACGGTTCTTTGACATCATTCAATGGTTCATTGGAGATTGTATATTCGGATCTGGTTGATTACATGGGTTTGAGCACCAGGGCATCCTTGCAGCTCGCTGATCATGGGGATCAGATTGTTTACACAGTTGCAACGTCTGAAGAAGAGGAGGCAGTCACACTGCATGCTAAGATGGACCCAGCTGTTTTCACTGCCTTCACACTCATGACTGCAACTGCTGCTTTTACGAGTGAAACTGTTGCTACCAGACAGGATGTATTTTTCGAAAGAATCAATTGTCCAGCTGGTTTGGGTTTTGCAGCTGGCAGCCTAGTTCACAGCCTGTCAGATTGCAAATGTGTCCACGGAACAGAACCTGCAGGTGAATCGGGCCTGGATAGTGGCTGCACCCAATGCCCACGAGGAAAGCACAAGTCAACTGTGGCGGATGTTTCTTGTTCATCGTGTAGCGGACTCACCACTCTGCAAGAAGGAACAATATTTTCTGCAGCTTGCACATGCCCAGCGGGATTTGTCAATGAGGTCCGTGATGATCCTACAAACTGTCAGTCATGTGGAAAGGGTTTTTACTGCGAAGGTGGAACACACAAAGCAGCTTGTGGCCAATCCCTCAGCACTGCAACGGAGACAGCAACTGGGGCTGCGGAGTGCATTTGTGCGGCCGGCTTCTTTCGATCGGAATCTGCGTGTGAACCTTGCCCAAGGGGCAGCTTCAAATCAGACCTTGGTACTGTTGCTTGCAACCCATGTCCTGCAGGAACCTGGAGCAATGAATCAGCAGCATCACATGAAGATGCTGGCAATTCTTGCATGCAAGGCTCCACAACTCTGGAAGATGGAGCTGAAGACATGAGTTTCTGCATAAGACCTGAGCCAGGACAACATGCGCAATGTCCGTCTGGAAAAGTATGTATAGTCGAAATAATGGGTTTTCAGTTGCAAGATGGTCACCATTTGGTTCTGACAGAGTCGAGCTGCGGTGGTGGCATAGCGGCCGTATCTGGAGTTGTTGCTCAAGGCATCTCTGACCCTGCAACAAATGCCGGAAGTAGATATGTTTGGGGTCAAAGTGGCAATGAATTCATCCCACAAGGAGGCCTCTACAACTTGTGTTGGTGTGCCAACCTGCGGCATCTTCGTTGTGAGAGTCTCAGGAACAATTTCGTTCTGTCCGCCGGGCAACTAGAAGTAATTGGACCATTTTCCAATCATTTCTTCGAGTGCGTTCGGGGTCAAGATTGTTCCGGCTTGGCAGTTTTCCGGGGACAGTCGCTTTCTGCACAGAATCAAGTTGCCATCCGCAATGCATGTGGCGGGGCTGAGCCTATGTCAG
>VSDK01029451.1:0-25497 GCA_009767595.1 Symbiodinium kawagutii | reverse complement strand
ACTCTTTCCACTTCAGGCGGAGACTTTTCCCTCAGTTTCGGTGAAGTTCTGCTGGATGCCGATACAGGGTATGCCATTTGCTGGTGTGGCCAGTCATGTTTCGCAGCCACAGATTTCTCCGTGCCTGCTGGCTATTTGCGAGTCATGGGACCTTATACCAATCAAGAGGCAAGCTGTTTCCTTGGCCAGCAGTGCCGCTTGCAGTCGATCAAAGGGGTTGGTCTGATGGCGGGTGACATGATCATGCTTCGAACTGACTGCAATACTGGCCCAATGCTGCCGGGCAGTCCAGGTGATGGGGCTGCCTCTCGCAACGAGCCTTGGATTGCAATTGAAGATTGGTGCAGGAAGTGTAGTCGAAACATGTCAAATTATATCTGAAGTATTCTTGATCGAGCTAGCATTTAATGAGATTTAATGAGTGTATGTATGATTGTTTTTTTGTTTCCACATTGATTTGTCATGGTCACTGTAGCACTGGGGTATTTCATTGCAGGTCGAAGGTGGTCTGTTGTTAGAGTCGTGAAGTGCCATCAGGATGATGGAGATTTCGTGTTTGCTGGTGATCGCACTCTGAAGTCCACAGCTGGCATCTTCACGATGTGCTTTTGCCGACCAGGAACATGCGCAAATTCTTCTGATTTCAAAGCTGCGCTTGGCTTCTTCACAGCGCGTGGACCTTTCCCAGTAAAGACCGTGTGCACCCAAGGTCGCGGCTGCAGTTGGCCCTTGCTTGGTATCGGTTTGAATGTCGGAGATCGATTGGTGTTTCGGAAGCATGGATGCCAAGATTGGAATGATGAAAAATTAGCAGTTTCAACAGAGTTTCAACTTTTCATGCAGATTCCAGAGCCCTTGGAAGCAAAAGATGTTGGCAATGGGCTTGAAGTGGATTTGGGGACCTTACCTTTCGAAGGTCAACCTGGGCCTGGAGTGTATCAGATTTGTTGGTGCCCTTCGGAATCGGATTGTGCTTCGGCGGACGAATTTCGAGCTTCTGCTGGAGACCTACAGATCGAGTGCCCGCCAGGACCTGATGATAGCGGTTCCATGGATTTTTGTTGCAGTTGGTTGCCTAGATTTTGATAAAAAAATCATGATAATTTATGGATTGCTGATGAAATTAGAATATATCAGAATGATGTTAGTGTTTCGGGTAGGCCACGCCGACGACAAGGAGATCCGGATGTCCTTATGATAATCTTGATTGCCACAGTATAAGATATTTGCGCGAGGACTTGGGATCGCAGGAACACGAAGTTGTCTTCTTGACTTCTGCTGTTTGGTTTGCTTTGAACTACATCTTAGATCATCTTAGTATTCCTGAAAGCTGTATTCCACAGCTGAAGTTTGGTAATTGTAGAACTTGGCCCACCGGCGATGCCATTTGGGCTCGGAAGCTTTATCCGACATGTTGGTGAAACAAGTGTTTGCCTTGGACTTTGTGGTGGAAAACCCTTATCCGACATGTTGGTCAAACAGACCTTTTGGGGTAATTTCCTTGACAAAGGTTGTGTTTCCACATTTTGTCGGCTTCCTTTGCAGCAAAACATTGCAAAGACCGATGTTTTGGAGCATTTGGACACCTATGTTAGTTGACTTGGAGAGGCCTGACGAATGATGAGCCGACCGCATCTTCGTTCATGATATGCTGTTTTAGGTGCATGTTGGCGGTATTTAATGCATTTTAATGCCATTTCAAGGCAATTTTGAGCTATTTGGAGGCTATGTTGGGCCTATGTTGGGTGACTCGATAGTAACGAATCATGGGCCGAACGCATCCTCCTTCATCATTCATTTACGTTGTTCGGGGGCTGCGTTAGGTCACAGTGTTGGGTGCATGTTGGACGGTTTGTAATGTAATTTCTTAAGGCAATTTTTAGTCCGTTTAGGGCGTTGGGTGAGGTTCACGATTCGTTTACGTTGTTCGGGGGCTGTATTAGGAGCATGTTAGGGGTACTTATATTACGAAAGCCAGCCGTCAGGCTAGGCTGAAGTTGTTTTTTGCGAACGAAGTGAGATTAGGGGTCTGAGGGGCGGTGGGTCCAAATCTGGTTCAAAATCTCGCCCTAGCCTGGGGAGAAGGGTGGGCCGGGGCATGCTTTTGGAGGGCAATGTACCACTAGGCAATTGGCTGCCGATGCCCTTCGACTCCCCCCTGGTCCGTCCTGGGTGTTGCCTGGACAGAGAAGGAGAAGGAGATAAGAAAAGAAGGGGGAAGAGAAGAGGGGAAAGGAGAGGAGAGGAGAGGACAAGAAAGGAGGAGTTATCTAGAGGAGGCGAGGCGGGAGAGGGGACGGGAGGAGGCATGTGGCGAGAGCAGGGAACTGGGGAAGGAGAAGAAGAGTATGAGAGGAGGCAAGGAGAAGGAGCTAAGAAAAGAAGGGGGAAGAGAAGAGGGGAAAGGAGAGGAGAGGACAAGAAAGGAGGAGATAAGAAAAGAAGGGGGAAGAGAAGAGGGGAAAGGAGAGGAGAGGAGAGGACAAGAAAGGAGGAGTAGGAGAGGAGGCGAGGAGAAGGAGATAAGAAAAGAAGGGGGAAGAGAAGAGGGGAAAGGAGAGGAGAGGACAAGAAAGGAGGAGATAAGAAAAGAAGGGGGAAGAGAAGAGGGGAAAGGAGAGGAGAGGAGAGGACAAGAAAGGAGGAGTTATCTAGAGGGTCCAAGGCGGAAAAGCTTAAGCCACGCACGGAGAGACAACAACATGTGGTGGTCAGTTGCATGTTTATAGCATGTGTGTGGAAGGCAAAGCATTTGTGGTGAAGGAGCCGAAGAGCAGTGCAGATAGGAGAGGCGAGCAGAGAGAGGTGAGGAGAAGATACTCCAGGAGAAGAAAGGAGGGGAGATGGAGCATGAGAGGAGAGGAGAGGAGAGGTGAGGTGAGGAGAGAGGCATTTGGACAGAGAAGGAGGAGAAGATAAGAAAAGAAGGGGGAAG
Source organism: Symbiodinium kawagutii (assembly GCA_009767595.1). NCBI lineage: Eukaryota > Dinophyceae > Suessiales > Symbiodiniaceae > Symbiodinium > Symbiodinium kawagutii. The sequence continues at coordinate 22,562 of VSDK01029451.1, read as the reverse complement.
AGAAGAGGGGAAAGGAGAGGAGAGGAGAGGACAAGAAAGGAGAAGTTATTAAGCAACGCACGGAGAGACAACAACAGGTGGTGGTCAGTTGCATGTTTATAGCATGTGTGTGGAAGGCGCAGCATTTGTGGTCAGAGGAGGAGGTCTGGTGAAAGAGAAGAAGAGCAGTGCAGATAGGAGAGGCGAGCAGAGAGAGGTGAGGAGAAGATACTCCAGGAGAAGAAAGGAGGGGAGATGGAGCATGAGAGGAGAGGAGAGGAGAGGAGAGGAGAGGTGAGGTGAGGAGAGGAGGCACGTGGCGAGAGCAGGGGGGCTGGGGAAGGAGAAGAAGAGCATGAGAGGGGAGGAGAGGAGAGGTGTGATGAGGAGAGGAGGCATCTGGCAAGAGCAGGGGGACTGGGGAAGGAGAAGAAGAGTATGAGAGGAGGCGAGGCGGGAGAGGGGAGGGGAGGAGGAATGTGGCGAGATCAGGGAACTGGGGAAGGAGAAGAAGAGTATGAGAGGAGGCGAGGCGGGAGAGGAGAGGGGAGGAGAGGACAGGATCCTAGACGATCCTCCTTGACAGAGATGGAGAAGGAGATAAGAAAAGAAGGCAGCGCACGGAGAGACAACCACAGGTGGTGGTCAGTTGCATGTTTAGAGCATGTGTGTGGAAGGCAAAGCATTTGTGGCCAGAGGAAGAGGACTGGTGAAGGAGAAGAAGAGGAGAGGAGAGGAGAATTAAGGAGGAGCAGAGGAGGAGTGGACATATTTAAAGTGATGAAGGCTGAAAAGTTTGAAACGCCCGGTGAGACAACCAGAGGTTCTGGTCAACTACGTGTATCGTTTGCGCGGACGGGAGTTAACACTAATGCGTGGCATGTTGGTGATTGCCAAGCAAAAGAGAGGAGGAGGAGAGGAAGAAAGGAAGAGAGGAGAGGAGGAAGAGAGGAGAGGCGAAGACAGGAAAGAGGACAGGAAGAGAAAACGAAGAAGAGACCAAGAGAGGAGGAGAGGACCAGAGAAGACGCGGAAAAGAGGAGGGGGAACGAGAAAAAAAGAGAGGAGGAGGAGAGGAAGAAAGGAAGGAGAGGAAGAGAATATGAGCGGAGATGGAAAGCAGGGAGAAGAGGAGAAGAAAAAGAAAAGATACAAAAAAGCAAAAGGAGGAGAAGAAGAGGAGCAGACGAGAAGAGCATGACAAGAGGAGAAAAGAAAAGTGAAGAAGGGAAAAAAAAGAGAAGAGGACGAAAGGAAGAGAGGAGGGGAAGAGCAGGACAACAGGACAGGAGCAGGATTCAAAAAACAGGAAGAGGAAGAGATGAAGAGAGAAGAGCGGAAGAGAGGAAGAAGAGAGGAGGAGAAGAGGAGAGGAGAAGAAGAGGAGCAAGCGCAAGAAGAGAAAACAAAAAACAAGAAGGGTGGAAAAGACACAGAGAGTGACGTAAAAAGAGAGGAACGGGAGACGCAAAAGGAAGAAAAAACAACGAACAAAAACAGCAAAAAGAAGAAAAAAAACCACAGAGGAGCAAGGAGACAAAGAGAAGAGAGGAGGAAAAAATAGAGGAGATCAGCCTCTTAACCCCTGGCCACTGGCTTTCGTTCCCTCCTTCTCAGGTAGTGCCATTCAAGGCATTTTTAGTCCATTTACGGGCTATGTTGGGGGCTGTGTTAGGTGCTTGTTGGGGGCACTTAGTGCCAATCGAAGAGGATCGAACTGTCACTAGATCCTTTTTGGAAATGCGGACGTGGGCGTAGAACTGTGAGAACAATCTACGCAAAGAAAACTTTTTTGAAACGTGCCTCGTCCACGTGTTGTGATCTCAAGCTGTTGCGCCTCCACGTGGTGTGAGGACATCACTAAACCCAGGCGTCATGCCCCTGCATGTGGCGCACCTGGCGCGAGACTCGCCAAAGTCAACCTGTGTGCCCCACTCATCATCTCATGATCTCTTACGCTCAAACACTCATGTACATTTGTTCATGTCATCTCATGTCTTTGTTGTTCAAACATTTGTTCAGTTCCGCTTCTTTGTTCCTACATCCTATCACCATGTGCGAAGGTCGGGCATCCCTCAAGCGACATGGTTCCCTCGTTCCATCAGCCACGGCCGGGATATGATCTGAGAAATCTGTTCAGCGAACAAAGGGCCATCATCGCTTCGCCACCTCCCAGGGCACTGCTGTGCCGGAAACATCCATCCGACTCCTTTCCCTTCAGTCGCTGCCTCAGCCTTCTCCTCATTTCTTTGGCTCTCGCGCTGGCTTGGATCCTCGTAGCTTCTGAGGTTCCTATGGTTTCTCTTCGTAGCTTCCCCTCCCTCTCCAAGCTTCCATTGCTCGAACTCCCTCACCAGAGCTGGGTGCGGGATAGTAGTTGAGGTCTGTGGTCCTTCTCGGTGACCATTGCCAGTAGATTGCTAGCAGTGCCAGCCCTCCTTCTCATGATCACTGGGCTCATAAGCTACGTTTTTGTAGGGCCCAACCGGTAAATCAACCACAACACTGGGGCTACCGTTTCTTTTCTTTCAAGCTTTGATCAAAAAGGGCTACATCGACATGGTGCCATATTCAGGTGCAAACCATCAGAGGGCAACGCAGTATAAACCACACTCTATGAATATGATTTCGTGCAATTTGAGATTGATTTCATGGTCATAATATATATTGTCTAAAAGGGTGAAAAGAGTATGTTTGAACGTCTGAAACCTTCCCAAATTTTGTCAACAAGGTCTTGTTCAAATCATTTTCTCTACTTCTTGCACAATTGTGTATTCATTGCGCGCTTATATTTGTGAATAAGTTTGATAGGAAGTGTCTTAGCATATCAGTTATACTTTTCAATACACAGTATTCTGTGTCTATGATTCAATGTGTGGTTGTGTTTTCCTTCCATTATATGTATGTAACGCACCTATGACAATTGTCACGTTTTGCAAGATCATTGCGTTCGGTGTTATATATATATATATATATGTACATACATCATTGTGTGTTGCGTGTCCATCATGTGTGAAGTGTTTCTGGTTTGTACTCATGATGTACGTATTGTTTTTTTTCCTTCTCCGCTTGCGGTTCCTTTTGTATGACTACTTGTATGCTTCATCTAGCTGCTCACATAGATGACGCATCTATAATATCGGGAAAGGATATGCATGGTATGCCTCATCTATGGGAGCAGTTGGGGTACGCACATCATTTCCCGAGTTTTGTAAATCTTGAAGCACTACATTCTAGGAGAAACCAAATCCAGGATACTACGAACTGCGCGGCGCATCTTCCAAATGCCAGATGTGCCTTCCTGGAAGTTACTGCCCTGGTGGCCAGCTTGCGGATTCAAAATGTCCTCCAGGCAGCACTTCACCATTTGGTTCCGTCTCGATTGAAGATTGCCACTGCAGACGCGGGTATTTTTGGGACGTGCAATTGAGTGCTTGTTCAATGTGCCCTGCCGGGTATTTCAAAAACTACACGGGATCAAGTTTGTGCCAAAGCTGCCCGCAACAAACGACTTCAACCGCGGGTGCCATGTGGTTACATGAGTGCTATTGCCCGGCAGGCACAATCGATGTCGATTCCAGTAGTGATTTCGATTGTGCAGATGTGTCTACTGTAGGCAATGCTGTCAGCAATGACAGTTTTGTGCGAATTGAAGCCTGGATGTACGCTTTCAACGGTTCTTTGACATCATTCAGTGGTTCATTGGAGATTGTATATTCGGATCTGGTTGATTACATGGGTTTGAGAACCAGGGCATCCTTGCAGCTCGCTGATCATGGGGATCGGATTGTTTACAAAGTTGCAACGTCTGAAGAAGAGGAGGCAGTCACACTGCATGCTAAGATGGACCCAGCTGTTTTCACTGCCTTCACACTCATGACTGCAACTGCTGCTTTGACGAGTGAAACTGTTGTTACCAGACAGGATGTATTTTTCGAAAGAATCAATTGTCCAGCTGGTTTGGGTTTTGCGGCTGGCAGCCTAGTTCACAGCCTGTCAGATTGCAAATGTGTCCACGGAACAGAACCTGCAGGTGAATCGGGCCTGGATAGTGGCTGCACCCAATGCCCACGAGGAAAGCACAAGTCAAGTGTGGCAGATGTTTCTTGTTCATCGTGTAGTGGACTCACCACTCTGCAAGAAGGAACAATATTTTCTGCAGCTTGCACATGCCCAGCGGGATTTGTCAATGAGGTCCGTGATGATCCTACAAACTGTCAGTCATGTGGAAAGGGTTTTTACTGCGAAGGTGGAACACACAAAGCAGCTTGTGGCCAATCCCTCAGCACTGCAACGGAGACAGCAACTGGGGCTGCGGAGTGCATTTGTGCGGCCGGCTTCTTTCGATCGGAATCTGCGTGTGAACCTTGCCCAAGGGGGAGATTCAAATCAGACCTTGGTAATGTTGCTTGCCACCCATGTCCTGCAGGAACCTGGAGCAATGAATCAGCAGCATCACATGAAGATGCTTGCAATTCTTGCATGGAAGGCTCCACAACTCTGGAAGATGGAGCTGAAGACATGAGTTTCTGCATAAGACCTGAGCCAGGACAACATGTGCAGTGTCCGTCTGGAAGAGTTTGTATAGTTGAAATCATGGGTTTTCAGCTGCAAGATGGTCACCGTTTGGTTCTGACAGAGTCAAGCTGCGGTGGTGGCATAGCGGCCGTATCTGGAGTTGTTGCTCAAGGCATTTCTGACCCTGCAACAAATGCCGGAAGTAGATATGTTTGGGGTGAAAGTGGCAATGAATTCATCCCACAAGGAGGCATCTACAACTTGTGTTGGTGTGCCAACCTGCGACATCTTCGTTGCGAGAGTCTCAGGAACAATTTCGTTCTGTCCGCCGGGCAACTAGAAGTAATTGGGCCATTTTCCAATCACTTCTTCGAGTGCGTTCGGGGTCAAAATTGTTCGGGCTTGACGGCTTTCCGTGGACGGTTGCTTTCTGCGCAGAATCAAGTTGCCCTCCGCAATGCATGTGGCGGTGCCGTGCCTATGTCAGTGGCATCAACAAATCCCAATGGAACTGGCGCTCTTTCCATTTCAAGTGGTGACTTTTCTATCGGATTTGGGGACATTGTGCTGAATGCAGACGAAGGTTATGCGATATGCTGGTGTGGCCAGTTCTGCAATGCTAAAGATTTTGCAGTTCCAGCTGGTCATTTGCGAGTCTTGGGTCCCCATGCCAGCCAGGAAGCAGATTGTTTCTTGGGCCAGCAATGCCAGTTGAAATCCATTCGAGGTGTGGGTTTGATGCTGGATGACCAGATCATGCTTCGCAGCGATTGCAGTACCAGTCCAATGCTACTGGGGAGTCCTGGTAATGGAATTGCCTATCGCAATGAATCTTGGGCTGAAAAGCAGCACACACGGCTCAGAGTTCTTGAGTCCTGTTTTGTTCACTTTGTAATGTTGAGTTGTGAGTAGTCAAGGCCCCCCCTTCCCTCACAAAATGGGGATACGTACTCACACATCTTCAATTGTTTTAGTATTGATTTCAATATTTCAATTGCTTGTGCATTGATTTCAATTGCTTTGGCATTGATTTTAATTGCTTTGATATTGATTTCAATTGCCCTGGTTTTGATTTCAATCATTATTTGGATTATGCAGTGCCATGGTGATTTGCGGTTGCAACCTTCATGGTAAGTTCTTGTGAATGACGCCGTCCCACTGGGATCTGATAACTTTGGCGTTGCTTGATTGCATGCTGTGGCAGGGGCTGTGTCATCATGATTTGCGTTTGCACGAATGCGGATACGAGCGTTGAAACATGTCTCCTGTGCCGCTGTGGGAATGATTTCCCGCGTTTTTCCTTCACGTATCTTCAAACAACACCCGCTGAGGCACAATGTGCAATTGAAATTTGCTATTGCAACCTTCAGAAAAAGAACATGTGAATGACCCTGTCCCAATGTCGATCTGATGACTTTTACGTTGTTTAGCTGCGTGCTGTGGCAGGCGCAGTGCCATTGTGATGTGCATTTGGACGAATGCGGATACATGCGTTGAAACATGTCGCGTTCGCTGAGGTGCACATACTACCCTGCATTTTTGTCACCGTATTGTTCAAAACGGACATTTGTTGAGGCGCGCTGTGCCATTGGGTTTTGCTCTGCGTGATGATACTCCTTTCCGGGTGATGGGACTTCTCTTCAAAACGGTGTGCCCATTGGGATTCGCTTGGCATGATGGGACTTCTCCCCAGGTGATGAGACTCAACCTCCCCGCTTGTAGATGGATACATTGATAGATTAATTGAAATATTGATAGGTAGATTAACAGATTTGTTTTTTATTGTTTGATTGTTTGTTTGATCAATTGGTAGATTGGTTGACTGGTCGATGGCCACTGGTAGATAGAAACACATGTTGATTGTTTGCTTTGTTGAGATGCCGGGATTGATTGACACATGACATAGATAGATAGATTTTGTTTGATTGGTAGGTAGATGCGTTGATTGTTTGCTTGATTGATTGGTTGACTGGTTAGTTGATTGTTTGATTGATTGATTGGTTGACTGATTAGTTGATTGGTTGATTGATTGATTGTTTGGTTGATTGACAGCTTGACTGATAGAGAGACAGAGGGACCAATACGTCGAGTGTTTGATTGAATGAAATGTTGATTGATTGATGGATTGATTGGTTGATTGGCTGATAGAAAAAGTATATTTACCGATTGATTTAGTTGGTTCAAAACTGAAGCTACTGGGGTGTTTCTCGAAATAGCTGTGCCCCCAAATCATCCGTGTGTAACCATTTGTAGTAATATGCCATCCATTTAGGGGGAGACCTATTTTGAGAAACCACCAATTCTAAACAATGTGACAACAATCAAAATCCAAAACTTGGATTCCAGGTCCTGGGCTTCACAATTCTTCACCATCCCCAGGATTCAAGCATTTCTGGTTCAGGAAATAGATATGTGATGGTTCTAAGCCATGGCAACTGGGTATTTGTGAATTGAACTTAGAAGGAAACCCATTATCAACCAAAAGGAAAGGTTAAAAAACAGACAGGACCCCAACCAGAGTTTACGACTATTCATTGCCCCCTTTCTATGTTCTAAATAATTTCTTTCTCATGTTGTAAGGTACCCCGGTACCCCCTTGCCAGAATGATTTCCGGTTTAGAATCATCAGTTTTGAATACGACGGGTTTTAAAGAAACACATGTTATTGGCATTTCTTGCAATTTCAAAAAACATGTGTTTTTGTCATCATGAATTTTGATAGTAAAATAACTAAAAATTGTTTAAAACAAACACCAGAATCCAAAGGGGTTTGGTATTTTAAGCAATTAAAAAACATAACAACGTGAACAGTGATTTAGCACTAATCACTACCCCTTTATTAATCACGTTGGACCAGACATTTCCCACTAACAACTACCCCATTTTTAGTCACTACCCCACATTAATGTGTTTTTCATTTCTCAAGCTTAGCGCTTGATAGAGGAACATGTCACATGCATCTCGTCGCATTGGCTTGGCATTCTGTGATCACCCGAGGAAGATGGAGATTTTCGATTTCGAGGGAATCCCACTTTGCAGTCCACCGCGGGGATTTTCACAATGTGCTTTTGCAGAGGAAACTGCAGTACTTCTTCGGATTTCAAAGCCTCTGTTGGTTTCTTCACAGCACGTGGGCCATTCCCAACAAAGACGGTTTGTCTCCAAGGTCGAACATGTTCTTGGCAGCTACTTGGTATTGGTTTGAGTGTTGGAGATCGCTTGGTGTTCAGAGACCATAGTTGCCAAGCATGGGACGACGAAGAGCTGGGCCTTTCAAAGTTCCAGATTTTCATGGAGATTCCAGAGCCCGTGGAAGTTCAAGACAATGGCAATGGACTCGAAGTGGATTTGGGAACTCTGGCCTTTGGAGCGAACCCTGGGCCAGGAGCATATCAGGTTTGTTGGTGCCCTGCAGGTCTGGATTGCGCTTCGCCTTGGGAGTTTCGTGCTCCTGCCGGTGAACTCCAAGTTGATTGTCCACCAGGAACAATGAATTCTTTGTGATGCATTGTGTTGCTGTTTCTTGTGTTTGAGATTCATTTTGATTCACTTTGATTTGGTTAGAATTTTCCCGGTAAAATCAGGACCCAGGCCCCGCAAAAATGGCTTGATGTATGCGGGTACCACTTTGGGCAAGATTTCGGGATCTCAATTCGAGAGGAATTTCAGAACAGAAAAACATGGTCTGATCCTATAGGGCTTGAAAAGAGTCAGAAACCAACTGTTGAAACGCCGTCAGTGACACGTGCAGATGGTGTTTGCGCAGGAACATATTTTGCAGAGACGTCCAAAGTTTGTGCCAAATGTCCCCGAAGATTTTATTGCTTGGGTGGCGATGTACACGATTCCGCAAAGTTGGCTTGCGGAGTGGGGGAGATGACTTTGCAGTGGGGCGCTTCTTCGAAGGATGCATGTGTTTGTATGCCTGGATATACCTTTGTCGACGGAGGTTGCGCGGAGTGCATGCATGGTTTCTACAAAAATTCAACGGGGAGTCATTCATGTACCCCGTGCCCAGAAAATATGACCACCTTTTTTCCCAAGGCCGTTTCCTATGAATCGTGCGTTGAGGGCACAACCATTGGTGATATTGGTGGTTCCAGTCCTCTCACGTCAATGCTCAACACTTCTGAAGTTCCCACTGTGAGTTTCAGCATCTCCATTTTGGCGAATGGCAATGCTTCAGATTCCATCAGTGATTTGATTGCATCAGCGGTGCGTAGCATGCTGGGGACAAGTGCTATCGCAAATGTGGAGTTTGTGAGCACAGATGGACTACTAAGACGTTTGTCAAGTGAACAAACATTGACAGTTTCATTGAAATACATGTCTATGGAAGAAGCTAATGATGCTGTTCAAGACGTGGATTTGGACGTGACATCAGATGCCATTTTGGAAGTTTTGCGCCAAGATGAAGCGCTCGGAATCCAAAGTGTTCGCGCCTTTGATGCCTCTCTTTCGGTGGTCCCCTTGACATGTTTGGCCAACGCGTTTGTACCACCAGGTGTCACCATTCGAGACGTTGGGGATTGTGTTTGCGGCACAGGGTACGAATACGTTGGCACCAGCTGCACTCCGTGCACGGAAGGACAATACAAAACAACCCTTGGAAACGAAAACTGCAACTCATGCCCAGTTGGGAAGACCACCTTGAAAATTGGAAGTAGTTCACTTCAGGATTGTTTGTGCCAGGCAGGCACGTTTGAGCATGAAGGCGAATGTTCCGATTGTCAAAAGGGTTTTTTCTGCCCTGGAACGGGAAAAGCTGAAAAGTGCCCAGAAAACACACTGAGTCCAGGCACCGGTGCCAGAACTAATGGTAGTTGCTTGTGCATTGCTGGGTATTATTTGAATGGCGAGACATGCGAACCATGCCCCCGAGGGAGGTTCAAAGGAAACCTCGGAAATGAACCTTGCACACAGCTGTGTCCAGCCAATGCTGACAGCTATCCAGGTGCCACGTCTTCATATGACTGTTTTTGCACGAAGGACCACCATGCGCTACTAGTTTCCTCTGGCCAGTTGGACAGGTGTGCAAGTTGTGCCTCCTATGTCGGGCTGGTTTGCCTCGGTGGTTTTGATGATTCCAAAGAACATGTCCGGCCGAAAGCAGAAGTTGGCTTCTACCAGACCGGCACCACCTCTGCTTCAAAGTGCCGAGTTTTTTTGGCGGATGGATCCAGTGCTTGCCTCGGACAAAACCAATGTGCAGAAGGAACCACAGGCACACTTTGCGGCGAGTGTCCCCTTGGCTGGGCTCGATCCACAGATTTTACTCCCTGTGATGCCTGCGTGGAAGGATCAGCAACAGGTTTGCTCAGCGCTACCATTCTCTATGAAGTCACCGAGATTGCAGCTACCAATTTTGTTTTGGCCGCCTTGGCCGCAATCAGCTCGACCATTACCAATCTTCGCTTACATACTTGCATGATCCGGGTCTTCACACAGTGGTTCGCAGCATGCAATCTCATCACGCTCTTCAATTTGGAAGTCTTGGAGTTGCCCTTCACTCAACCCCTTACAACATCTGCAGCCAGAGATTCTTGCAATGAACAGAAGCCACAGGAACCAGTTGATTCACCACTTGATCCAACAAATGTCACAGATGAACGGAAGCAAGATGACAATGGTGTCGTTGGCACAAATCTGCGCTTCTCATGGCCGCCAGCAGTGACTCGTGCAATGGCTACATTGATCGGCCTCATTGCACGACTTCCCAGATTCGCTTCATTGAAATTTTCGGCTCAATGTCGTGCATTTGAATTGTTTCCAGGTGGTCCAGAAGCACAGCGACTTGCTCCTGCACTGTATTTTGCTTGCTTACCAATTCTGACCATTTTTGCCACCTGCATCCTTTGTGCAGTGGCCGTACATGTCCTTGTTCCCTTGGGAGAGCATTTTGGAGTGTATTTCAACAGGGTGGCTAAAGTAAAGGGTGTAAAGCGAAAGCAACTTGCAAAGATATTTGGCAGTTGCATGGCCAAGATCCCACTGTCACACGTCCCGCGTGATCTTCCGAAGTGCAGAGATATGGACAATTTCATCAATGACATTTGCGAAAAACACGAATCCTTTGCCAAAGAGCTTTGTTGGATGAAGTGCAAAGAAGAACCTCAGTTCGCAGTTCTCCTACAGCAGCTTGGGCCAAGAATCTGTCTGAAATGCTTAGCGTGCCCAGAACAGCACCTCAGAACTCGGACTTTTTCAGCTGGCTCAGCACAAGCTACGAAGGAATCAAAGTCTTTGCGGAAACTGCGGTCATTCAGCATTTGTGGCAGGCTTTGGAATCGACAAGGCAGGAAAGTTTGGAGGGGAATTGCCCATAAACCTGCGTTGTTGGTCAATGGCATCTACACGTTTTCTATTGTTTTCAACATCAGGATGTAAGATTTTTCTGAACCTCTACTTTGTTCTTCAGATGACATGTTCCAACATGTTTTGAGTAAATACAGATGGATACCGGGTACGCTGTGAGGCAAATTACCTCCAGCAGAGAAACAGCACGTTGCCCCAGCAGAAGACTCGGGAGACAAACTGAGTCAAATTGCTCTCCAGTTGGACGAGCATGATGCCTTTATTGGCCCTCCAAATCCTCAAGATTTGGATGGGGAGATGAATGCTGACTCCTTGGACTTTGGACTTTTTACTTCCAAACCCGGTCTGAAGGCTTTGCTCGAACAGACTTTGCCGGTTATTTGGCCAACTTTGATTGCCATTTGGCCACGACTGCTTTCGGAGTTTCTCTCCCTGACATGGTGCACTCCTGTCAATGAAGACGGCTGTGTAAGAGAACGGCTTGTGCCACATCCAGACGTTGTTTGCTTCAGCAATGACCACCTCCCTACGTTCCTCATTGCCGTGATTGGCCTGACAATTTGGTGTGTGGGCATTCCAGGATCCTTGTTCACCGTAATCTATTGTTTGGGCAAGAAACGGCAAGAACTTGAGAGCCGTCGGAAGTACGGTCTTTTCATTCGAGGTTTAGAGCCGGGGATGTGGTGGTGGGACCTTGTGGTGAAGCGAGCAGACATTGCTTTGATGATGCTTGTGGCCTACACTTCCATCATCGGAGATGAGACTGCGAAGATATTTGTATTCGCCTTCATTTCAGGCGTAGCATTGTGCCTCACCACATGGGTAAAACCTTATTCGAACAACCAAGGAGAAATCTTGGACCTCTTGGAGATGGGTTTGCTGACAACACGCTTTGTGCTTTACTTTGGCGTTGCCATGTTGCTCATCGTTGTCCCTTCTCCCACAGCGATTCGGATTTTTGCTTCCTCTTTGTTGGTCATGCTTTGTGCAATCTCTGCTGTTACAGCTCTTCATATTCTTGCACAATTTCTTCGCATCCAGTCACGACAGGAGGATGAGGAGAGACGTCTTCAAGTCTTCAAATGTTTCATCCCATGTGCTGGAATGCATTCTTGCGCTGTAGCTATGGATGTGTTTTTTTGGGAACCCCAAGTTTAAGTGCTTGCATGCATATGAGGCTTCAGACCCAAGTGTAAAGTTGCTGTGCGTTTTTGGCATTTGGATGCCATATGTATGCTATGCCTTCCAAAAACGAGCAGCATGTTCAGAGAGCACTCACCTGAATTTCAACACCTTCAGTCACAACATTGCAGTTTCAGCGCTGCCAAAGAAAGAACTCGTCAATATCAATCCAATGTGTTGCAAACATCAGATCAAATAGTCAAGGATGCTTTCCACACGTACTCAAGAATTGCAAATGCTTTCAGACGTTACCAGATAAATCTCAAGCTGCCATGGTTTCTCCTGGCGATGCTCTTGTCATCAGTGTTTTTACAAGAATAAAAACTCAAAGATGTTCTTGGTCTCTTTGTCGAGTCTTTCTGCGCATTTTATATCATTCTACTAACAACCAGGAGGAAACAACAGAAGATGCCATCGTGAAGAAAATGACAGGTGGGAACAGTCTGCACTTGACAATGTGTTTCTTGCAGGGATTATAAGGATGAAAAAAAATCTGGTTGCAACAAAGCTATGTTATTCGCGATCACTGTTGCCCTGTTTTCTTATATAGTAATCTAAAAGAAATGAAAGATCCTTCAAAACCATTTTAAGACCGACATGTCAATTGATCCGCCAGCAACAGTGGCAAGACATGGCAAAACATGGCATTGTTTCCACTGTGTTTGCACTGCACAGGTACGCTCAAAGGCTTGAAGCAGGTAGTATTGGAGACGGTACTGCCCCTTTTTCAGGAAGATGAGGACGAAAGGTGGGCTTTGACTTGGTCTCCATGCTCGCAACCTTCAAGCTACGCGGGCCGAAAGTCTGTTCGGCAAAGCCTTGATTCTGCCTGGCCTGAAGTCCAAGGTGGGAGCCTCAGATTCTGTTTGTTTGTTTGGTTGTGGATGCTTTTGCATTTCAGATGACAAAAAGACTTCGAACTACATGTGTGTTTGTATGGTGAATCCACGACATTGCCAAGAAGTTGTGACTCACCACTTGCACAATCTAAATCAATACGGCGGGGTCATTTTGGAGCTAGTTTCGGTCGCTTGAAACCCAGGCCGCTCGGGTAGACTTCGGCGCATTGTGATGAAAGCGAGAGCTGTTTTCCTGAGATTTGGCACTTCGGTGCAGCGCCTTTCTATCGTGCATGCTTATCAAGAGTTCCATGCCTTATGGTTGGAAGAAATGCAGGAAAATTGCATCCCCAGGATTGGGACACTTTGTGCCCTTGTGGCGTCACATCAGGCATTGCCCACCAAAGGGGATGTGGGAGAAGCTTGGATCAAAGCAGCTCGGAAAGTCCTGGAAGATCCAGAACGGGAATTTGAATTGGTTGGGCACGACTTTACCGAGACCGTGCACAGATTGAGTTGCTCGGACATGCATCATGACTACAGTTGGGTATTGTCGTGTTGTGTCACAACAAAACGCCAGGGCACTGGAACCTGTTTTAGCCTCCGGCTACCGGCCTCATGGCTCTTTGGGCCAAGCTGTAGAAAAGTCGTCGTTTAAGCCGCACAGAAACTTTTTGGTTTACAAGTATGCTGTGAAAGCTTGTTGGTGTAAAATCATGATTTGTGTAAGAACTTGTTGGTGCACAAGTGTGTTGGTGCAAAAGCTTTGCTGGGAAAAAAACTTGTTGGCACAAGAGCGTGCTGGTGCAAAAGCTTGGCGGCTATGGTGGAGAAGTCAAAAGTTGCACTACATGTGTGGAGAAATGCGCTAAAGTATCATGCAGACGCATGCAAAACACAGCAGGGAATGAGGCAAAATATGCATTTTGCCTGCGTTCAGGTGGTGCAAGCGCCAATAGAAGCATTCACGTGCTGGGGCAAGGACAGCGAAGAGGAGAAAGAGGGAAACATGAGGAAGATCCTCTTGAACTAATTCACACCGTCTGCAGCCCTCCTTTACAAGTCTCCGTCAAGTAGCCTTTGGTACACCACAGCTTCACGTTTTAATCTGTTTCAAAGTGCAGGGCCACGCTTCTCTGGCTTCAACTCCGTGATGTCACAAGACACATCAATGGCATTTTCAATAGTAAATCAAGTGGTTCGTCCATCGAGGGAGCTATCTTCTTGGTCATTTGCTGTGTCATGTTGCTGTGTCCTGCAAATCCCAGGTGGTTGGGTGCCACAGCGAATTGCATATGCCTCATGTTGGCTCCATGAACCATGGCTTCATCCATCTCAACATCTCATCTTCATGTTGGGTCCATGGTTTCTTGGGCTCTTAGCTGGAGCCTTCGCAGGATGTTCCGCTAAGACTTGAAGAGGGGCAGTAACATGCTTCAAGGATCAGCTAAAGCGTCTTCCCAGCAGCAGCTCTTGTTTTACCCAGGCCCAATAGCCAAGTCAGTTCTGTAGTCATGCTATATGCCCTTGGCATTTTCAGTCCAAAACAAAAACAAGAGGGGAGGGAGGCAGGGGAGGATGGTTTTCAGACGATGAAAGTATCTGTCGGGAAGGTATATATTCTACAGCAATAAATAGCACGGCTCAACACTAACAAGCAACACCTGTTCGATCAAACACGCTGGCAAGGGCGGCGGATTGTCGTGTCATGGTGCCACAGCGAGACACCCAGGGCACTGGGACGCAAATCCTGGAAATTTACCACAATATTTGATTTTATTTTTTGGGGGGGAATAATTTTCCTGAACAGACTGGAAATTGGGAATATGTGGCGACAAAGTAAATATTGGTGGCAACCTACTGGTTGCTTGCAGGACGACCAAGTAAACCTATTCGTTATTGCGCGGGATATGTGGCGACGTACCAAGCGAGTGAATCGATTTGGAGCCTCGAGCCGCCCTGGCAGGTTCCCTGCCCATTTGGAAAGCCGCCGAGTTGATCCGGGGCATTGACCGAGCTTTGGCCAGGCAGAATTACCATGTCCAGGCCTGGTAATTTCAGAGGTTTAACCCAGGTAGCATCCAACATATTCAGAGATTCTACATCAATACGTCAGATTGTATCCAACAAGATTCTACATCCTTACATCAGCGTGTTTTCATCTCAGGGGCAAGGTAGAAGAAGAAGAAGAAGTGAACAGACGGAACAGCGCGTGTTTGGATTGTCAGAGCAAAAATCACCCTCAGCAGGATTCCGACCTGTCGGAAGTTGCTTGGCAGAATTCTGAGACCTGTCGTTGTTGGCTCAGGGGATCCTTGAATTTTGTGTTCCAATCACTGAGAAGCTACCAGAAGCTGAGACCCTGACAGTCCACACTCCACACTTGATCACTCCACACAAAGCTATATTTTTTGCAAATAAGATGGGGATGACTTTCCTGTACATGGCTACAGCAAGCTGGGCGCTGATTGGTCTATGATGGTTTGCGTTGACGCTTTGAGGTTAACTCATGTGCCTAGATTCTGTTGATCCAAAACATTGAATAAAGAGTGGCTTGTGTGTGTGTGTGTGTGTGTGTGTGTGTGTGTGTGTCCTGAGATTGCTTTTTACAAATCGGAGTCATGTCGTGCTTGACACTTTGAGGACGGTGAATTGGAGGTGCCAAGACAATCGGTGATTGACTTGCAGCCCACAGACCCTACAAAGGACAGATGATACCAGAGACAAGATTCTAAATACATCAGTGCGTTTGAATTTTTGGGACAAAGTAGAAACACGAGTGAACAGCGCGTGTTTGGATTGTCAGAGCAAAAATCACCCTCAGCAGGATTCCGACCTGTCGGAAGTTGCTTGGCAGAATTCTGAGACCTGTCGTTGTTGGCTCAGGGGGTCCTTGAATTTTGTGTTCCAATCACTGAGAAGCTACCAGAAGCTGAGACCCTGACAGTCCACACTCCACACTTGATCACTCCACACAAAGCTATATTTTTCGCAAATAAGATGGGGATGACTTCCCCCTAGATTCTGTCGATCCAAAACATCAAATAAAGGGTGGCTGATGCATGTGTGTGTGTGTGTGTGCGTCCTGAGGTTTTTCACAAATCGGAGTCATGTCATGCTCGACACTTTGAGGACGGTGAATTGGAGGTGCCAAGACAATCGGTGCTTGACTTGCAGCCCACAGACCCTACAAAGGACAGATGATACCAGAGACAAGTTTCTACATCAATACATCAGTGCGTTTGAATTTTTTGGGACAAGGTAGAAGCACAAGTGAACAGAGTGTGCCTGGATTGTCAGAACACAAATCACCCTCAGCAGGATTCCGACCTTTCGGAAGTTGCTTGGCAGAATTCTGAGACCTGTCGTTGTTGGCTCAGGGGATCCTTGAATTTTGTGTTCCAATCACTGAGAAGCTACCAGAAGCTGAGACCCTGACAGTCCACACTCCACACTTGATCACTCCACACAAAGCTATATTTTTTGCAAATAAGATGGGGATGACTTTCCTGTACATGGCTACAGCAAGCTGGGCGCTGATTGGTCTATGATGGTTTGCGTTGACGCTTTGAGGTTAACTCATGTGCCTAGATTCTGTTGATCCAAAACATTGAATAAAGAGTGGCTTGTGTGTGTGTGTGTGTGTGTGTGTGTGTGTGTCCTGAGATTGTTTTTCACAAATCGGAGTCATGTCGTGCTTGACACTTTGAGGACGGTGAATTGGAGGTGCCAAGACAATCGGTGATTGACTTGCGGCCCACAGACCCTACAAAGGACAGATGATACCAGAGACAAGTTTCTACATCAATACATCAGTGCGTTTGAATTTTTGGGACAAGGTAGAAGCACAAGTGAACAGAGTGTGCCTGGATTGTCAGAACACAAATCACCCTCAGCAGGATTCCGACCTTTCGGAAGTTGCTTGGCAGAATTCTGAGACCTGTCGTTGTTGGCTCAGGGGATCCTTGAATTTTGTGTTCCAATCACTGAGAAGCTACCAGAAGCTGAGACCCTGACAGTCCACACTCCACACTTGATCACTCCACACAAAGCTATATTTTTCGCAAATAAGATGGGGATGACTTCCCCCTAGATTCTGTCGATCCAAAACATCAAATAAAGGGTGGCTGATGCATGTGTGTGTGTGTGTGTGCGTCCTGAGGTTTTTCACAAATCGGAGTCATGTCATGCTCGACACTTTGAGGACGGTGAATTGGAGGTGCCAAGACAATCGGTGCTTGACTTGCAGCCCACAGACCCTACAAAGGACAGATGATACCAGAGACAAGTTTCTACATCAATACATCAGTGCGTTTGAATTTTTTGGGACAAGGTAGAAGCACAAGTGAACAGAGTGTGCCTGGATTGTCAGAACACAAATCACGCTCAGCAGGATTCCGACCTGTCGGAAGTTGCTTGGCAGAATTCTGAGACCTGTCGTTGTTGGCTCAGGGGATCCTTGAATTTTGCGTTCCAATCACTGAGAAGCTACCAGAAGCTGAGACCCTGACAGTCCACACTCCACACTTGATCACTCCACAAAAAGTTGTTTTTTGCAAATAGGATCACTTTCTGTACATGATGTACATGACAGATCGCGAAACATCTTTGTAAGGCATTGTAGCCAAAATGACATTAATTCATGTGAGGGATATGTTTTATTAGAGCTTCACAAGGCGGCACGCAACTAAAATCAGCACTTACCCATGTCAGCGCTAGCAAATCCGCTAGGTTGGCGCTAGGTACGTGTTTCGGAATCTGCGAACAGCTGGATCAATTTTGTGTTTTGGTAGGCTGATTTTTCGCGCTAGATCCCTGCTAGCAATCCGCTAGCTAAAGTTTCAAAAATGCATGCCTGGCCACTAGTGGCACCTTCGGCCTAAGGCCTTGGAATGCGAAACAGTTCCTTTACAATTGTTTTCCCACAGGAGTTGCTACCATCAGGAAACCAGATCGACAATGTACATGACCATGGCGCATCCATGGAAACAAGTAGCTGTATGCAAGAACGACCAAAACAGTGACATATTGACGAATCGCAAGCTTAGATCAAAAGTGAGCTGCGCTAGCGACATGTCCCATCTTCAGCCTCAGACATCCAAACACTGATGTTTTCATTCATCGATCCCCTCCACAATTTGATTAAGAGCTCACAAGGCCGCACGCAAGTAAACTCGAAGTAACATCAATTTTGGGAACAAATATTTTCACAAACCGTCACATGGCCGAGCTAGGTATGCTGGGTGCTGATCATTTACGCTGACACTCTCTGATTAATGTGCCTAAATTGTGTTGATCCAAAACATCAAAGAAAATCTAGCTTTGCTGTAGATTCTGTAGATCAGGAGATTGTTTTTTACAAAGCGGAGTCATGTCGTGCCAATCTTAATCTTGATATTCGAGGATCACCGGCAGCCCACAGTCCCTACAGCAGAGGACAGATGATGCCAGAGACAATTGACGCAAAACAACTTTGACAAATTGAGCCCTTGAACTGCAAACGTAGGACCACAGTCTGGAAGACCGCTTTCACTTTGAGCAAGCAGTTCCTTCAGAGGACTTGTGAAGCAACTTTTTCTTGATATTTTGATTGATGAAGTTGCTCAAGATGAAGATTCAAGACCGCTTCGCGCACTGTAAACATTTTGACATGTTTGAACAATGCAGGAGTTTGTGGAAATTTGAGGACCGTGATCGAGAAGAAACAGTTTGCACGGGGCCAGCAGTCCCTGTAATTTGTAGAGGACAATGGAGAAGATCAATTGATGATACTTGAAGTACGTGCAAGTCGCTTGACTGAGTGCACTTTGCAAGTTAATTTGAATTCCCTGAACGTGGCTGCTTTTCCAACATTTCCGGAATATCCCCATTAAGTGCACATGGATTGAAACCTTGTGCTGTAGACAGGGGTTTTAATCTTGGAAATCTGTCCCAGTGAGACAGCAGCAAAATTTCAGAATTCAATGATGCATGATGGACGGACGTCGGGGTTCAAGGTTTTCGTTCCATGTCTTGCGGCAGCATGACAAACAAGGAGTATGTTGGGTCAGAGTGTTTTCATCCCAGGGCCATTATTTTTTTAAAATCAATATTTGATACCAGGACATCAGAAGAAATCAGCTGGAAGTTCATGTAGTTGATTGAACATGTTGACGTGATCAACCTAATGCACATAGATTCTGTCTAATTTGAAGACCAAACCTGAGGTTTCGCAAACAGACAGATTATCAGGATCGGTTTACAAAGGAGCATTTTCAAGTGATCAGCCCATTTTCAACGGACTTTTAGGAGTTAAGAAAACCAGTACTGTAAGTACCATGCACTGATTTGCTGCATCATTGAGTACTTGAGCGGCCATCACGTGTTAGGGGCACAAGTTTTGACCTGAGGCACATTACATCACATGGTCCGTAATCCGAAGTAAGATATGGCACGGCTCACAGAAACGTGGGATTACTGGGTAATGTTCACGACTCCAACCATATCGATATGGCACGGCTCACAGAAACGTGGGATTACTGGGTAATGTTCACGACTCCAGCCATATCCAATAAAAACACGGTTCAGAGGTGAAATAACTTGAGACGTTCGTTGCTAACGATCAGAAAGATTGAATAAGAAACCATTGATGACCCTGGGAGTTTTGGCCTTTTCATCTCCGGCAAAGCTCCACGTTGACAGTGACTGCTGTAGTTCTTTTCACATATTTCCGTTGGTCGAAGTCCAAAGGCTTCGAGTATTGATTGTTTTTTAAGTAAAGGTTTTCCTAACGATCGTAACTTGGAAACCAGGATTCGGTGATGGATCGTTTCATCAATCAGGGTCAAAACCATGTTGCTCGATTTAGCTGCTGATTTCACTTTATTTATCATATTTTATCATTATTCTTGTGATTTATTTCTTGCTTTTGGAGGATGGTGACCGGTACGAAATTGCTGGTTCACTACCAACAGTTTCCGCTAAGGCCAGAGAGAGGGTGTTGGTGTGATGGTGGGAAACAGTGATGGCATGAAGTATATAGAAGTGCATGCTGTCCACAACAAGCCTTGATTTGTGCTTTGTTTCTTGCTTTTGGAGGATGGTGACTGGTACAAAGAGGCTGGTTCACTACCAACAGTTTCCGCTAAGGCCAGAGAGAGGGTGTTGGTGTGATGGTGGGAAACAGTGATGGCATGAAGTATATAGAAGTGCATGCTGTCCACAACAAGCCTTGATTTGTGCTTTGTTTCTTGCTTTTGGAGGATGGTGACTGGTACAAAGAGGCTGGTTCACTACCAACAGTTTCCGCTAAGGCCAGAGAGAGGGTGTTGGTGTGATGGTGGGAAACAGTGATGGCATGAAGTATATAGAAGTGCATGCTGTCCACAACAAGCCTTGATTTGTGCTTTGTTTCTTGCTTTTGGAGGATGGTGACCGGTACGAAGTTGCTGGTTCACTAGCAACAATTCTTGCTGAGGCCAGGGAGAAGTTCTTGGTATGATGGCCGTTAAGAACTGGAAACGAGGAAACATGTATTTTTTGATCGAACTTTGGAGTTAAATGGGAAAGTAGTGAAACACAAGTTGTTTTTGATAACGACTTGACCTTTCTTGCATCACTCAGTCAACAGCTCTATGTGTGCAAATTCCGTGGCGCATCCGTGTTTGTGGCGGTTTGCTCACCAGCTAGCAAGCGGCTGCCCTGGTGAGTGCCTCCGTTGGCATTTAAAAAGAGCTTGTTTGCAAGGGTGTCCACAAGTGTCTACAAGAGTGTCTGTGGACAGGGTGCGAAAACACCCGAAAGTGCGTTGCAGGAGTGTCCTGCAAGACTGTCCAACAAGAGCGGCTTGCCACAGTGTTTTCCATGGGTTACAAACTACAAACTTCTTTTACTTTCAGACTAGACAAGAGAGACTCGACACAACTGCGCCGACTGTGCAGCGAATCCCAGTAGCAGAGACTGATTTTACTGGCACGGTATGGTCCGGTCTTCTCTCTCTCTCTCTCTCTACAGTTTCACTGCACCCAAGCTGGTTTGAAGACCTGACTGCGTAGCATCCATGTTGTTTGCATATTCAAGCGAGCATTCACATAGCTCCCCCTCACTCCATCCACTTCTGCATGGTAGCACCCACCAGAGGCTGAAAGTAGGCCGAAAACAAAAAAAAAAACGAGGTCCAAAAGAGAACACGCCATGTGAATCACAAACATCCCAAACGGTAAAAACTGATTAAACACACCCAAATATATATATATATATATATAAATAAATAAATAAATAAATAAATGTAAATCTTGGTGTCCAAGGCAATTAAAAGCTTTAACAATTATACATATATATATATATATATATTTAAAATTTGTTTTTTTATGTACACAGAAAAATCGAAGCACAATCCTCCAAAGAACTGCGAGAAAACAGCACTGCGTAAGTTGGGACACGGTGTCATCGTGTCCGAGAGAAGAATAAGGACAGCCAACCAATGAAACATGAGTACGTGCATACACACGTAGAGAGACAAATCAAGTATAGTATTATTTGATTTCATATTTGCAACATGCACACATAACACACACTGAGTAAATGCCAAGGCATAGGTGATATGAGGTGATATGAACTCTGTGTTATAGGTTCACTGGGTTTAATCTTTGACGAGTGAAATTTCAACACAAAGAAATGCAGTGGCGATTGACGGCTGACAAGCGGCTGAATTCGAAGGTGATTGTTCAGATAAACCGGCTTTTCACTGAAGCAACAGCAATGGAACCACAGGCGAAACCACTCTGGTTGTTCAAGCAGGTACGCTGGGTTGATCAGACCCAGTATCCCATGATTGTGGTAGCTTCGTTGAGTGCGGTCCCACAATCATGCCGCACTCCCCTGCACTTTTTTACCGTAGCCCCTTGAGACGGGGTTTGACACACACAAAAAGCCCAATGATGGGCACGGTGCTCGGATTGAGTCAGTTACGGGTATGCTTCCATTGACGGATCGATGGCGGTGGTCTGGCATGACGGAGTTCGAGCCAACATGCTCGGATGAAGGACGGCATCTTGAAGACCTCCATAGTGGCTATGGGGAGGAGTAAGAGGTGGCGTGTACTCGATGGTGAAGATACCAGCTGGTGCATAGTTGGTGGGTTCACGACGCCAGAGATCTTCGACAGTGGTGTTGTTGGGCTGGTACACTTGATTGCTGATCAAATAGAGATGAAGATCACTTTCATGAGTACGAAGGCGGAGTTGATCAGCCATGCTATCACGAATGACCTGAATGAGCCGTTGAAGAGTCACCTCTCGGGCATGGAAGTCATTGACGGTGAAGCACAAGAGTTGGGCATCAATGCTAAACCAATCATATGGCAGAGCAGCTTCAAGAAAGGGCTTGAGATTGATAACAATGCAGCATCTGGTGACATCATAGAGTTCTCGAGATACATCAGGGATGATGTCAAGGTCCGGTTGCCAACATAGGCGGGTTTGATCACCACCGAAGTAACGATATTGCATGGGAGGTCGGCGCTGGCGGGGCCCCGGCATGGCAAAAGAGAAAGCAACGTGAGGGCAACACAAATTGGCCGTGACTGAGACATGGCTACGGGGTGAAGAATGCATTGAAGTATGATACACTGTGAGAATGGCAAAAATGCCCTAGCAACAAACTGAACATGAATGGCTCATCTTGTGAACCCAAATTGATCTCGGGCGGGTTCGCAGCAGTGGCTAAGCTTTTTGGAAGAGCAGCTGTGGC
>VSDK01029441.1:69976-93760 GCA_009767595.1 Symbiodinium kawagutii | reverse complement strand
CAAGCGGGAGGATCCAACCTTCTCCGCGCCAAGCAAGTCATGCAAACACAAGCGGGAGGATCCAACCTTCTCCGCGCCAAGCAAGTCATGCAAACACAAGCGGGAGGATCCAACCTTCTCCGCGCCAAGCAAGTCATGCAACACAAGCGGGAGGATCCAACCTTCTCCGCGCCAAGCAAGCCATGCAAATCATGAAAAAACATGGAAATCAAACTGTGGAAAAAAATCATGATTCAAAAAAGAAATTGAATGAGTTTTCCCATATGATTCATCAGCATGAAGGCTTTGGTATGATCTTTGCTGATTTTTTTGACAACAAGATGGGTTCAACCTCTGCTACTGAATCATGATGAGCAAATGCCATAGTTAAGTTATCTGTTTACAACCTGGAAGACACACATCCAACCTTTGCTACTGAATCATGATGAGCAAATGCCATAGTTAAGTTATCTGATGTTTACAACCTGGAAGACACACACTCGGCCACAACCCGTCCCATCCCTGAGCTGCCCTGTCCAACCAACATCCCTTTCCACAATCCTTCCAGGTTCAAAGAACCAGGCGCCAGAACTCAGCCTGCCACATCAGAGACCGGCCTGCCACACAAACATCGTTTATTAAGAGCGATGTGGGTTGCCAAAACTTGAGCCTTCCCGGGCGTAGCCCTTTAAAATAAGAACCCCTTTCTTTTAATTTGTTTAGCCAGAGTCATCAGACTTGAGCCTTAGAAATTATTAACTTAATTCCCATTTAATTTTCCATCTTTTCTCGAGAAGATCGTCGTCAGTCTTGAGCCGGTCTTGAGCCATGTTGTCAGACAAAGAAATGTCAGCCTATATGTCTTTAAAATTGTTCCGTTAGGGCAACTGCCAGAAACGAGAAGGGCAGAGGTCAAAAACCGGTCCCTTAGGGCACCCCTTTAACATCAGTAAGTTGAGGCAGTTCTGGGCCACCTTGCCGGGGGATCCAGGAGTACGGAATGGGCCCGGCAAGCTGAGAGTTTTGGCCGGCGGTGGACGGTCGGTTGAGTCCTGAGCGAAGGTGTCGGTCTCCATCTCGATCTCTTCCTCCGCTTCCTCTTCGTCGTCGTCCTCGATCAGCTGTGGGGCTTGTGATGCCAGAGTGCCGAGGGTATGAGTCAACTGGTGAACTTGAGTGAAATCCACAGGCGTGTTGATAACCTCGAGATCTGGTTGGGGAACTTGAGGCTGGCCCAGCAACGACAGGGAGGCATCTTTGACTTCCTGCTTGATGCGCTCCAGTTCGCCAAGCTTTGAATTTAGATCTTCGAGAAGGTCTCCTCGGTGTTGTTGGTAATGCTGAATGTGCATCTGAATGTTGGCCTGGACCTGGGCAAGGAACTGCGTCCACTCCTCGTCCACCGTGCGAATGCGCTTGGCTAGCGCTTGCGCCTGGGTGCGAGCTCGGTGAAGACGGTTTAAATGGCCATGATTCAGGGTCTTGGTGGCAGCCTGAGCATTCATGCGAGCCTCGAGCTGCCCAAGATGCAGGGCAAGAGGATCTGGAAGAGCACCCAACTTCTGCAGCCCCTTGTAATGGACTGCCAACTGCTGTTCCTGCTCTGTGAGTGGCTGAAGAACACTCTCTGTGGCTGGTGCGGCAGTTGGAGGTTTGGGCAAGACCGGCGGAGGAGGAAGGGGGGCATCTCCAGGAGAAGCCTCCTGATCCCGCAGGACACGCGTTCTGGTAGAAGGAGTAGTAGGCACCCAAGGGACTCGAGTAGGAAAGACGCTCCACGCCTCTGGCTCTTCCTTGGCTGTGTTCTTGCCCTCGTTGGCGTCCTGCTTCTTGGTCTTGTCCTTTTTCGGCGGCCGCTGCCGACTCGGCCTTCGAGTGCGGCTGCGGTGCCATACAGAAGCCCAGTGCTTCTTGCAAACGCGACATACGTCTGCAGTGTCTGAGTTCTGAACGTCGCAAACTCCACAGTGCCAGGTCATAGTAGCTGTGTGATGGTGAAGGCGATGGTAATCTCGAGGATTCCAGGAATGATGGCCCTTGAGCCAAATCAATGCCTGGTGAACCCGTCGGCCACTTCTCGTCTTCCAACTGATGGGAGAGGCCTTGCGAAGCAAGAGCCGAGCAGCTCTGCGGCGGCGCCGCTGTGCTCGATGCCACGCAGGTTCTGCCACAGCAAACACAGAACAATGCAACAAACCTGGCACACTGGATGATGGTAGCGAGCGCAGGTGCGACCATGCAGCAGCACCCACGCCCTAGGGTTCAGGCTAACCCTGCCACCGGGAGTACCGATGAACAGGTCAGAGCCAAACGCCTGCTTACACCAACATCGTTTTACAACCCTGGCGCCAGGGCGGCACCATGGAAATCGGTACCGAGTCCAAACCCTTCCTTCATCGCGTTCGGGCGCCCAGGGGAGGGATCATGGCCGTGGGGTGCTATGGCCATGGCCAAGCAGCGATGGTTCGGGTTGTGTAGCGCGGCTAGTTGATACGAGTAGTTGCTTGGTATCATGAAGTACCCTCCTTGAAAGTAATAGCTTGACTTTCAAAATGGCTCTTCCAATAGGAAACTGATCGTCCAGCGCCTATGACTGGGTGGGTCTATGTTAAGTTCTAAGAAGGTAATTGTTGTTATTGATTCATTATCACTCATAGCTACTGCATCATTAATGATTGATATTGGCTGAGAATAGTTGAGAACGACAGCGGTATTTCATGATAGTGCTAGTGGTTAGTAAGGTAGGGCCCCCAGTTGTAAGCTGGTGAAGATTCGCCCATTTAACTTAAACTACACCTATATCCGTCATATCTACCAGCATTCTGGTAGTAAAACCTTGGTTATAACCCAAGTTAACTAACAGCTGGGGGCCCCACCGTGTAAAAGCGCTATCCCTTCGGTGTTTCAGCCGCAGAAATCGCGGCGCTGAGGCTTTGATCACTTTGCATGGGCAGAAGTACGAGACGATTCGCTTGTTCGGTCCTCGGTTCCCGGACGCGGTCGCCGCTTGGTGAAGTTGGTGAAGTTGCTGGGTGAAGTTGCTGAAGCTGGGTTCAGTCACCGCTTTCCATGGTGATATCCACCAATCCATAGAGATATTCCGTGCTTAAATTCAAGCATGGTGAAGGATCAGAGCTGGTTGCCCTCATCAGGATCTAGAACCATGGTGATATTGCCGTCTAGAAAATCGATCTCACCAGCTAAAATCTCAAAAAACATCGTGGTGATGTTGCAACTCATCAGGTGCCCACCAGGTTAACGTGGCGACGAAGCCATTGATCTGGTCCCCGGGGTAGCAACCACCAGGGGAAACGAGGAAGCGGGTCGTGCTTCGCTTGTTGGGAACCCCAAAAATGGATGGTTTACCACTATAAACGCTTGATATGTCAATGGGATTGTTATTGATACATTTTACTGGGATTTTTGGTTTGTATCATTTTATGGTTGCAGATCGGATTTTCAAACTGAGGTGCGATGATCATGCATGGTAAACTTTTGAGCGTTTTCTGTCGCTCAGACCACTCGATTTGACTCAGGGATGAGGAAAGGTCAAAGGCTTGTCACAAACCAACTCTGTGGCCACAACTTGAGTCGTGCGGGTTTCTCTTTGATTCTTTGTGATCACCAACAAGGCTGACTAGTGGTGATCAGAACCAGTGGTTTAAGTAACACAAACCATGATTGTTTGCAGTGATTAGTCATGGTTTGTGTTACTTGATTACTGGTTGAGTACTCCGAACTGATGACTGCTACCGGTTTGATGATTGGAACCATTAGTGAGCATTGACCATGAACCATAATCGTTGTGGCAAACGATTTTAGGCATTAGTCACCATGATTGCAATTGTAGTATTACTTCCTTATTCACCATCATGAACCACGATCAATTGACCACTAATTATCATTTGAAACGTCACCATGAACTACGATCCATCGATGCATTACAATTGTAGATTGTTTCAGTATTCACTATGATTGTAGATTTTTTCTGGTTCTATAAAGTGGTATTGTTTTATTGTTGATTATCCATGTTATTGATTTTGTTTATTCAATATCATTATGTTAATAATAAACACCATCCACGAACCATTGATCTATTATAATCGTAGATTGCTTCATTTTCAACCATTATTTTCCTGCTTAACCATCATTATAATTGTAGATGTTCATTATTATGATTATTTTGGTAGATGTTCATCATTATTTTCAAGGTCAACCATTATTTTCCTGCTATTATTTTCCTGGTGATGTTGGTGACAGATGTTCATTATTCAGCCAATACTTGTCAATTGTAGATGCTAATTATTCACCAATTATGAGAATGGTTAGTTATAATGATGGTTAATTGGTTAATTATCATTATTTTCCTGGATAACCATCATTATTCACCAGGAAACATCCGTCCCCAACATCACCCGCCGTGCCCCTGTCGTTGGAGGCCGGTGATCGGCGGTAAAGTCCTGGCGGTGTCCAATACGCAGTTCACCATCCGGCAACACGGCGACAACGCCATCGAGGAGGGCAACGTGCCTGGGCGAAACGCCCGGGGGCTGCCATGGGTTCCCGGGGAGGTCGTGGTGGTGAAGTCAGGGGGCTTGGGGATGGTTAGTGATGGTTAGTGATGGTTGATTAGCTGGTTAAGATGGTGGATCAAACTGGTGAGTGATGGTTGATTTGCTGGTTAAGATGGTTAAGATGGTTAAGATGGTGGATTAAAGTGGTTAGTGGGGGGTGAATGATGGTTAATAAGCTGATTAAGATGATTAAGATGGTGGATTGAATTGGTTAGTTGAATTGGTTAGTGGGGGTTGATTATGGTTAATAATGGTTAAAGTGATGGTTGAGTATGGTTAGTGATGGTACGTAGCCTGCCTGATTGAACTGGTTAAGATGGTGGATTAAACATGATTAGTGATGGTTAAGGATGGTTGGCTGATGCATATGGGTCGTTGATTGATGGTGAGTGATGGTTGACGAACCGATGGTTGTGATGGTGAAAGGTTTACCAATGGTTAGGGATCTGAATGGGTTTCCAGTGGCTATGATGGTCCATAAGCTGATTCAACTGGTTTTAATGTTTGATTGACAAGGATTAACAAGAGTTGACTCAGTAAGAAATGGTTTGACAAGATACTGTTGAGTTGGTTTCTCAAGATATATTGTCAGTCATGGCGTAAATGATGGTAAACAGCGATGATTCAGCACTGAAATGATATGACTGGTCGCTCGATGGTGGATCATGTTGCGGAACAGCAATGGCTCAAGGCAGTGGAGTGGATGTCAGGGCCCTTAAAGCTGCTATGGTCAAGCTGGAAATCAGCCATTTTCCTTGTTGATGTACACGATATCCTAGTGATTTCTGATGCCATTGATGGATAGCAGGCTGGTTCAAAATGTGGCCAGGGTACCCAGTGACAAAAAGGTGTAACCAGCTCAATCTACCAGTGGCTGTTCCTAGTGAGCGGAGGGACCATTGTGTATTCAAGATATAGCTAGGTTTCCTTGTGACCAGCGGCGTAATCCAAGAAATGGTTGATGGGCAAATCGACCTCGGAAATCCCTTTGTGGGTGAATGCAAGGGTTTCCACCATAGATTTTCCTGGGGGGGCCTGGAAGCAGAGAGAAGAAGAAGAAAAAGACAATCCCACCACCCACTGCAGACTCAAGAAACTGTTAGTTAACCTAGTTCTTACCCTAGTCGTGTTAACTCACTGTCATCAGTTACAACCACAATTACAAACCCTTTAACCCTTCAAACTTACATCAGTTAAAATCTCTTCAACCCTTCAAACAGTTGTCCCAAGGTACCCTGCTCCTTTCAACAAGAAGTTCCCCAGGTGCGAACAGCCCTCGTAGCCCTGCCTCAGATCGGAACCTTGGACATCCACGGCCGGCCCCGGCTGAAGGCGGGGTCGTGTTGTGGGGCCGCCAGGAGCCACGAAGGCTTGCGGTACACAAGGCTTGGTGAACACCGGTTTGATATCAACCAAGTAATTGAGCTTAGAAATTAGTGATATCAAACCAAGTGGTTAGCTTATAATTATTAGTGATAACAAGGATTACCTTATAACTACTAGCCATAGTGGTTTATTGATTTTCCTTTTAACTAGAATCCAGTAACGGATGTTGATAAGTTGACCACTATGATTCTATGATCGATATGTTTTATGATGTTGTTCTATCAATTTGATAGATCAGTTTCCAGATGGCTGCTCATGAACATTTCGAATGCGTGTGCGTGTCCGGTCATCATGTAGGAGATCCTTTATTGGATGGTTGATTGGAATGCTGGGGCAGGATTGTATAGATGCGAATATACCGAGAATCGCACTGAGTTCGCTGTGGGGACACCAGCAATACTTTGTGGGGAGTATTTTTGACCAAATAGTCAGTGTCTTAGGATCACTGATTAATGTGCCTTAATGATCATGATAATGAACATAAAGACAATGACAATAACATAATAACAACAATACTGTACCAGTGAAAATTGTACCTAGTGATCTAGTTTAGACTATAAGTCTTCGGGGAGTGTCGATATCTTCAATATCTTATCTTACCGTGAATGTTGAATTGTTTTCCATGGCCCCACAGGCTGCCATGGTTACAGTGGGCCCCCGGGCTCTGGAAACTCTGGGCAAAGTGGACTGACAACAAATGTTCAGCTTCATGGCACTTGGGTGGATTGTCTAAGTTCTAGGATTGGGATTCGACTTCCCACCAATTACTGTGATACTGGCCATTGATGATCACATTGAATCCAGGCTTGTGAGGTGTGAGGATGACGGTGACAATAGTGGCAACAATGATTGCATTTTGCTTGACTCTGATGATGATTCATGGCTATCCTGCCAGACAGACCTTGAACAGAGTCAGCAAAATCAACAGACTCATTATGCGGGAGAACAGACTCAGAAGGGCAAGTGGCAAATTCAGGGGCAAGAGCTCATTAATTTAGCAATGGACCATACTTAACTTGCGATGCTTTGCTTGAAAAGTGATAAGGGTGAAGAAAGCAAACATCCTAAGATGACTCGTTTTCAGCCTGAGGATGCGAGGCTCAAGAAAGAGATCGACAATTTGAAGGCAGTATTAGAAAGCTAGGCGAACAAATAGAGGGCAGAGGAACCCGATTTTCCAATCTGGCGGATTGCTATCAAAAGGCTAAATTTGAATCACTTGTTCAAAATTCATTTTTTTCTATACTGTTTCTTCCTCAACATGGAGGATTGAAACGGTCCATGAAGTCTCTGCCACCTTATTCAAAGTCAATATGAAAGCCGTTCATTGGAATGGGGATGCACCATGCTGATTTGTTCCAGCTTTGGTAGCACCGTCACTGGGAACCAGCCAGGAACTTAGCAACGCCAACACGTGCATCTTTGTTTTATGAGTGGATGTTGCTAACCATACGCTTTTGGAGTTCCTCATTTTCAGAAAACACCGCATATACATGTTTGGGTAGATGTTTGGAGAATTCGGAAAGATGGTGTATATGCGAACATCTTTATCATGAGTTCATACTGTTTACCGGAAACACACCATTTGATTGATGCACATCTCACTCTTTCTTTAGACATGTATTTTTTGCGCGCAGAAGTATACATTTTGCTATGTATGCGTGATACCTATGGGATACCATAATAGGCAATCATTGTTGTTTACATTTACATGCACTTTACATTTACTGTATATATATATATATCTCTGTATTTACATATTTAATATGCATTTGCTTAAATTTAAATGTACATGTTTTTTGTACATGCACTTTACAATTACACACACACACACTACATATGTATTATATATGTTTATATGTATACACTTGTATATTGTATGCACATCTAATTATGTATTTACATATTAGATAAGTAGTTCGACATCAATGCCCTTTTAACACCAGCTTCCCACCGTGGCCAGGTCTGGACGCGACTTGCTGAAACAGCCAAGAAGGGTGACATGAAGATCGTGCTACAGGCGCTGGCCCCACCGGGACGGTGACGCCCTCTCCAGGTGGATCACTTGGGTTCGTGACCAAGGCACCAAAGTGGTAGCTGGATATCCCCAGTTGGTTGGTGATGATATGGATATCAAAAGGCCATTATCAAAATAATGGATGTCACCAGATTGGTGATCATTTATTTGGTGATTATTTGGATATGATTTTGATGTCCCCAGTTTGTTGATGTCCACTATCATCGTCCGCCCTTTGGCTTAGTTGACTTTGCCACGAATGTTTCTTCCAGTGCCACGGAGTGAAGTATGGCTAAATGATGGTCGTATGGTTTTATGATGCAATCAATATAGTTAATCAACCAACAAACGCAAAGGGTGATTTGAACAATGATGTTTTGCAACTATAAGTGACATTCAATAGCCAAGATCATTGATGATTACTGCTGATAAACATAGAAATAGTCGTTGGTTTTCCCACTGAAACTGGTGATGCTTTGAACTTACATTCACCATCACTGAGCATTACCTACAAACACTATCTTCAAGCTATCATGATTACCATTCATCACACATTAACTGTCCAATACTATCCATGAAATAAAGGGTTTTGGTCACTTTCATTTGAAAATCATTGGCCGTTATTGGCAATGATCACTATAGTCATTACAAACCGTGGCTCTATTTTCAACCCTTACTACCCTCACTGACCATTCACTAATCTTGGTTAACGGTGGCCACTATTAATGATGGTTCATCAACCAATAGGAGGGCAAAATTCGCTTGATGATGGCTCTATAGCTGTGATAATAAAGATTCGTCATCCATCACGAACCAGTTGTCAAACATTATCAATTGGTGGATTTTCATCCCATAGAGGATCAACAAACATGGATGGTTTATTGTTGTAAATGGTTGATATACAGATTCAGATGTACCCCGATTTTGAGAAAAAAACACCTCTTAATCGGCCTTTTACTAAAACAATCCATTAGCCATGAATCAATCAGGTACTAGTACTTTCACCATCGCTTGGCCAGTAACCATTATTACACAACCATATTTAGAAAAACAATGTTGTAAGCATTGCCATCACTTAACCAGTAGATGGCCATGATTATTACAACCATAAACCAACCATTTTAAAACAACATAACATTGTCAATCATGGTGCCAGCTGATCATGCCACGACAAGTTAGCCTGTTGGATGGCTGGACATTCTGCAAGGAGATATGGCTGGTGGAAGGGATCCACGGCCACGGCAGCCCCAGATCTTTGGCACCGAGTGGTCCTACGGCTCGGCAGGTGGACATGCAGAGTCAGGCAGCACTGCGATTGGAACCCCAGTGGTGATCTCTGACCACGAGGACAAGGTACCTTGTCCTCGTCGTGAAGCGGCAGTGCGGCCAGCGCAGCCAAACCACGCCTCCGTCCGACCGTGACCTTTGAGCACGAACGGCTTCTTTTCGTTCAAAAAGGTAGTCATACGAAGTGCTGTGCGAGGGCCGCTCCGAAGAAGCCAACGCGTGGCAAAATGCATGGCAGGGGATAAGGACAGACAATTTGATGGCGCTGGCTGGAGCTCTTCGGGCCATGTTTGATGGTCAGAAATCTTCAGAAATCTTGGGAGTCTGGGGTTTTGAGCCTTTTTTTGTGTGGATATGGGTGGATGAAGCTGTTTTTCGGGGTTTGGGATTTTGTTTTTGGGTTTTTCTTGCGGGGGATGAAGTTTTTTTTTTGCCAGGGCAAATGGACTTGCAAATTTCAAAAACGTGGCAGATTCGATCTTCTCTACTCTGGACCCAACCCCATCCACGTAGCTGCTTGATGGGTTTTTCCATGCCGCGGCCATCAGCTGCACCATCAACCAAGCAACAGGTAACCAATACTTGACCATCATTTACCATCAAGCATAGGCCATCACTTACCAACAATTATCCACCACTAAGCATTTTTTTGACCACCAACGGAAGTTGACACACCACGATCAACCCCGGACATTGACGTGCCCCGCAGTCAGCGCGGCCCGCAGGAGATTGTGGACTGGCAGCCTGGTGAGGAGTTGATGATTACCGTGCGGAGCGCCCAAAGCTGTGCAGCCGTTGCGGTTGGGTACCCCTCTCTGGTTACTTGGATGTGCACCCCCACTTATTAAGCGATATTAACCGGTCATAAACCATGGTTTCTAGGGTTTATGAGCTACCTTATAGGGCTTGCAGCAATGATTGTAGCATGTTGTAACCCTAAAATAGGGGACCCCAAAAATGGTTGGTTTATTGCCATAAGTGGTTAATCAAGGATGATTTGGGGGTACCCCTATTTTGAGAAACACCCACATGAGCAACGGCTTTGATTTGTGTAATTCGTTCCAGGTAAAAGGGTCTCGGGATTTTTCCTCTCATCCACAATTATCTTGTGAACGAGATGGGTCTGCCAAACTGAACGAGATTTGTTTACGTCAGTAATTTCATGATAGTACTAAATATCAATTGTTTCTCCATAGGAGGCAAAATTGAACCAGATGCCCCAAAATGACGTTATCCAGTCCCAATTGTGTTTAAACTGCACGAGGCCGGGTCCACCCTTCAAAGCAGCGTCAAGAGATTTTGCATGGAGAAAAGCAGCGGCTCATATGCGTTGATTATAGTGGTTATTTGGAGTGGTTAATAACAATGGTTGTGTAGAAGTATAAATGCTTATGATAATCAACTGAATGATGACCCTCACTAATTATTATCAAAGCACCCGAAGAATGGTTCGGTGAACGTCCCACAACCAAGGGTAGTTTGGTCATTTGGCTCTTTGGGCCATGTTTGTGTTGACTCAGGGTGGCTTTTTGGTTTTGAAACGTCGTCATGTCCGAAGCTGTCTGGCGAGTCAGACCCGTCACTGTGGCCGAGTTCGCCGTGTCATGGCGCAACTTGTCAGTGGGGCAGAGGTCAGCACCCTGGAGTTTGACTCGGTCACGGCTCATTCAGGAGCTGTTGTGTCACCTTGGCATTTGGGCCACTACAAGACCTCTGGCTGACCTGGCAGTGTTCCCCGAGGGTCACAGGTCGCAGTACCGTTGAACCGCCTAGTCCTAGTAATGGTTGATCAGCAGTTGGATGATCATCCACAACACCGACTTTGCCATCAAAAAACGCCTGGCTGATTTCCCATCCAAACCTTTGGTTTGGGCAGCCTATGGTTTGGGTTTGGAACCTCGGTTCCCAAAGCTTTGGGAACAAGGAACAATGTCCCAGATTGGGCTGGCGCGTCCTGGGCAAAACTTGTTGCCGATTCCCCACAGCTCGCGGGAGGCCTGCGCCATGTCCAAAACCTTTGATGAAGAGCCTCAACGAACAGCAGTGCCCGTGCATTTCCTGAGGTATGTGAACATGAACGGATATTGACCGTATTGACCCACAGCCGAAACATCCAAACTTTCTGGTTAGCCCACATCTCGAGCGAGAGATTTCCGAATTCAAAAAACAACAAGATCTGCAAGTGGCTACCCTTGGTGCACTTAAAGGGAATCGAACTGTTGCTCATGTATTTAAAAGACGTTTTAAGCCTGTTAGAAACAAAGGCAATATATTTTTGTTTGTCTGTAGTTGATGGCTGACTGCCATTTCTTCAACCAATTGATGACGCATTCTTGCGCTGGATTTTTTTCAGTTTTTGACCATCACTACGGCCAGTCATCCGCTAGATTCAATCATTATTTTCAATCTTGGCCAGTATTTGTCATTATTAACCATACTCAGACATGATGAACTATTGTTGCTTATCAGTTCAGCATCATGATTAAAAAATACGCCTGAGTGTTGATCACCCCTATGAAACATTAATGAACTTGTACTAATCACAATGAACCCCTGTATTATATGAACCATTTTGGGCCATGAGTTAACTATCGTGAAAAATCATTAGTTGGCTATCATTCAATATGATTCCCCGGAAAGAACATCTATCGACTATGAACAATTATTAATCCACCAATGGTAACCATCAATGCTCGTAGGCATTACCAACCATCGGTTGACCATTAGTGAGTAATGATACAGTTTGTTACTAATCATGTAAGCACCACTTCAACATCAATCAGTATGAACAACAAGTAACGATTACCTAGTCCATATTAGCTACTTCCAGTCACCATGAATGAATCCTTACCACTACCCATTGTTTACCATTATCAACCATCATTTGGGTGTTTCTGAAAA
This sequence comes from Symbiodinium kawagutii, assembly GCA_009767595.1. Lineage (NCBI taxonomy): Eukaryota > Dinophyceae > Suessiales > Symbiodiniaceae > Symbiodinium > Symbiodinium kawagutii. The sequence goes on along the minus strand of VSDK01029441.1, from coordinate 81,616 downwards.
TAGCGGACCCCCGAAATAATCCAATAGTAATCATTTACAGGAATGAACGAACCATTTTTGGAATACCACAATTTACCATCACAACTGGTACAAACAAATGCTATTTCTTTCCATTTACCATCATGATCATTTTTACAATTCAAAAACAATAAACGGTGAGTAACAGTCCCGCCAAATGCCATTTCAAACACCAAATACTCGCTGGTGGTTTCAAACCTTTTTTTCCACTTTCCCCAAAAATTATCAACAAATATATGGTTGAGGTTGATTATTAATTTTCATAGGGTGGTGAGCACCATCACCCAGAAACCACCATGGACCCTCCGTTTTCCAGGCTCCCAAGACTCACGGGCGCCCTTGCTACCGTGACCAGTCTCGGCACGCTCGCTAGGCCACCGAGATGCCTCACAAACATTTCGACGGCAACGGCTTGCACGGCGCGCCGTCCCTTGGAGCGGCGAAAGTTTTTCACACGCCGCGATTCGTGGTGCCGTGACATGGTGAAATCGTGGGTTTATAGGGGACCCCTTTATGTTGGCACATTGGGTAGGAACACTAAAATGGCATCGACCGATTTTTTATTCTCTCTGTTTTTGTGAGAATGTGCCATCTTACTGTTAGCTGTCAAGATCACAGCAACAAAATAGACTGTTGTGTGAAGCTGTGCCATCTTTCTGTCAGGGAATCAGTGGCAATTTTATTTATTGGACCAATGATCACAAACTTACACGAAAATTAAACCAAGTATGGAAATTCCGATGTTTTGAACAAGGGGTTCCCTCAAATCATCCATTAATGATAGGGGTTTTAGCCATTTGTAAAAATAAGCCAAGCATTTTGGGGGGTCCACTACCGATCCTCACAATTTCATCCAAGCTTTTTCGTCCCCTCTGCTCGACCCTGCTGCTGCCACACAGGCACGGAAAGATGGCATATCCTCATTCAACGCCATTGAATTTCTGAATTCTATATATATATATGATCACAAATGCTTGGCATGTGCCGGCAATGTGATTTGTATGAACTCCACATGCCACAAATTATTTGCATACTATATTGATTGAAGAGTCAAAATTTGCCAGCAACAGCACATCGCTAGAATACACACTATGGATGTATGGATCTGACCACGAACGTTAGGCACAAGAAGAAAAACATTCCCAGGCCCAAACGCTCACACTAAGATGGCACATCCTGGAAATGTGTGGCCCAAACACCTAGCCAGCCCATTCCCCAACAAGAGCCTGACACAGCAACCAAAGTAATCCCAGGGACTCTCTAACAAGGAAGATACAAAAATTCTGGGCACAACACGAAAAATTTACTTAGTTGCCAATCTGGCCAACCCACGCCTCAACAAGAGCCAAACACTTTGAGCTAAGCCGCCACTCAGGCCATTCAATGCCCCAACAAGAGCGTGGCGCAGAATCCAAACATGGCCCAAAGGGATCTGACCACGAACGTTAGGCACAAGAAGAAAAACATTCCCAGGCCCAAACGCTCACACTAAGATGGCACATCCTGGAAATGTGTGGCCCAAACACCTAGCCAGCCCATTCCGCAACAAGAGCCTGACACAGCACCCAAAGTAATCCCAGGGACTCTCAACAAGGAAGATACAAGAATTCTAGGCACAAAACGAAAAGTCTACATAGTTGCCAATCTGGCCAACCAATGCCTCAACAAGAGCCAAACACTTTGAGCTCCCAACAAGAGCCCGGCGCAGAACCCAAACATGGCCCAAAGGGATCTGACCACGAACGTTAGGCACAAGAAGAAAAACATTCCCAGGCCCAAACGCTCACACTAAGATGGCACATCCTGGAAATGTGTGGCCCAAACACCCAGCCAGCCCATTCCCCAACAAGAGCCTGACACAGCACCCAAAGTAATCCCAGGGACTCTCTAACAAGGAAGATACAAAAATTCTGGGCACAACACGAAAAATTTACTTAGTTGCCAATCTGGCCAACGTATGCCTCAACAAGAGCCAAACACTTTGAGCTAAGCCGCCACTCTGGCCATTCAATGCCCCAACAAGAGCGTGACGCAGAATCCAAACATGGCCCAAAGGGATCTGACCACGAACGTTAGGCACAAGAAGAAAAAACATTCCCAAGCCCAACGCTCACACTAAGATGGCACATCCTGGAAATGTGTGGCCCAAACACCTAGCCAGCCCATTCCCCAACAAGAGCCTGACACAGCAACCAAAGTAATCCCAGGGACTCTCTAACAAGGAAGATACAAGAATTCTAGGCACAACACGAAAAATCTACTTAGTTGCCAATCTGGCCAACCCATGCCTCAACAAGAGCCAAACACTTTGAGCTAAGCCGCCACTCTGGCCATTCAATGCCCCAACAAGAGCGTGACGCAGAATCCAAACATGGCCCAAAGGGATCTGACCACGAACGTTAGGCACCAGAAGAAAACATTCCCAGGCCCAAACGCTCACACTAAGATGGCACATCCTGGAAATGTGTGGCCCAAACACCTAGCCAGCCCATTCCCCAACAAGAGCCTGACACAGCACCCAAAGCAATCCCAGGGACTCTCTAACAAGGAAGATGCAAGAATTCTAGGCACAAAACGAAAAGTCTACTTAGTTGCCAATCTGGCCAACCAATGCCTCAACAAGAGCCAAACACTTTGAGCTAGGCCGCCAATCTGGCCATTCAATGCCCCAACAAGAGCCCGACGCAGAACCCAAACATGGCCCAAAGGGATCTGACCACGAACGTTAAGCACAAGAAAAAACATTCCCAGGCCTAAACGCTCACACTAAGATGGCACATCCTGAGTTTGTGTGGCCCAAACACCCAGCCAGCCCATTCCCCAACAAGAGCCTGACACAGCACCCAAAGTAATCCCAAGGACCCTCTAACAAGGAAGATACAAAAATTCTGGGCACAACACGAAATATCTACTTAGTTGCCAATCTGGCCAACCCATGCCTCAACAAGAGCCAAACACTTTGAGCTAGGCCGCCAATCTGGCCATTCAATGCCCCAACAAGAGCCCGACGCAGAATCCAAACATGGCCCAAAGGGATCTGACCAGGAACGTTAGGCACAAGAAGAAAAACATTCCCTTTCCCAATATGGCCAATGAATGTCCCAGGAAGAACCCAAAACCATCACAAGGCAGCACGCGACAACAGGGCGCCAAAGCCCTGGAAAGTGCCATCTTTATGATGGCTTTGCGTCCTTGGCGTTTTGCACAAATCATATCCTGTATGATGGCCTTTTGGGTATGTTTTGCCTGTGCCATCTTTCTGGGACTCCCTATATTGTATGGTGATATAGTGGTCTTATAGGGTTTATCATATGGTGTTTTTTCATTTTCAATGGTCTTATAATAGAGACTATAGTGGTTTGACTTGGTTTATCACCGCTATAATGTTTTTTATTTTTAACACTAGGGCCTAGTGGTTTTATAATGTGTTTTAAGGTTTACAATCGATTTTTACAGGGGTTCAACGGTGGCGTTAGTACTATGTTCTAATGGTTTCACTTGATTCACAATGGTTCATAGCGGTTATAGGTATAATGGCTTTCAATGATCATTACTGGTCGGAGAGTTGGTTTCTTCCGATTTGTTGCATTGAGTTCATGGCTTGGCATGGCTAGTATTGGTCGATTGTCGTTCATGATGATTGAACAACTATAGTTCATCACCTGCCATATCTAGCTATGATCTGCATATCTTGCAGCTGAGATTGATGATGTTTCACGACAGGCATTGGCCAAGCATAATGATTGTTAAAGACGGGCTGCATAGGTTGATGAAAAGGTCAGAACGGTGCAGAATGCCTCGAACGTCTCAATGGTCAATCATTATTCACCACATATACAAAACCCATGAGTCGCTTCGTACATCTTCAAATGTGGAAGATAAGTCGATAGTGAAGCTCGATGATGGTTGAACAAACAGCGCTAATTGGCCAAACATGATATATCTACCAATTTATGGATGAACAACTGACCAAGCATGGTATATCTTCATATCATTAGCCATGACTAGGCATGTTCAAACATTTGACTGTGACCAGCATATCCATATTGTTTTCCTATCGTTGAATGGTTAAGGTTGGCCAATGACCTCCGACCAACGATGCCTTGCCCTGTAGATCCCCCATGATGACACACGTAGCGATGTCATCAAGGCCAGTGGATTTCCAGAATGAGCCGCTTGGCCCAGCGACGCGGGTGAGGAAACGTGGCTCCGATGCCATGGGCAGGGCCGAAATGGAACACATCACTGGGGTGGAGACAAGCAGCCATCACTATCATTACAGGGCTATGGGTCAATATTCATCAACCAACTAATGGTGGATAATCACCAACAATGAGGAAACACTGATGGTCAATGATGGGGGAACCAGGGATACGGGGCTTTGACCCACAGCCATAGTATCATTGTGCATGAATTACGCATGTGTTTACAGATGTTGAATTGCTTGAGTTGTGATGACAAATTACCATCATCGTCCATGACCCCGCAATTGGAGCTGTCAATGAACCACGGTGATTTTGACGTCGGAAATCATTTACCGTGAACGAACCATGTTTCACCTTGAGCCAACTATCATTGATGGGAGATCCATGTTTTCGAGCCATGCATCAGCCATGATCCATCACTATTGGGAGATCCATATTGATAAACCACCAATGTCTCCAACGAAGTTGCAGCTGTTAATTGTTTTTTTTTGATTATAGAGATCTCCCATTATACTGATTGAATAGTATTCCAACTATTGGTGTCCCCCATTGAGGTATGATATCCATCTACTACACCATTGGACTTTAGGGACCCTGCAGGCAATGTTTGCTTCAATGAACTTGGAAATGTTTGCCCTCCATATCAATAAAGTATGTTTCCAATGCAATGCAGACTGCCACTTTGTTGCATACAACGCGTCGAGCTTGGTGGTCAGTCGTTTGATTTCCTGGAGTCAGAATGAAATTGACCTATGCTATGAGTTGCCCATTCCTTCTATGAAGTGCCTCAGTTTCAGAAAACCTCGAATGAGAAAAGCGAAGAAAGTTGGACGTCGCAGATTTGCTTCGCAACGCCGTAGAACATCTAAGATGAAAAGACTCAAGGATTATTTTTGCCGTGTCTTGCTGACATTTTTCCAAATACTCTGCTTGTGGCATCTACAGGTTGCTTGGTGTCTATCGCCTCGGGCACACAACAAACAACTGCACAGCCGAAACGGCAACGGCGGGGCAAAGGCAAAGCTGGAAAAGGTGCTGCTAAGGGCCACTTTGAACAGCCTGACCCGGAGGTCGAGTTCAATCAGCAGATAAAGGCATCCATGCCCGCAGCGGCAAAAATACGATTGCAGCCAAGACTCATTCAGGAAGAATGGGATGCCCACATTCTTCCGTGGCAAAATTAAAATGCCACCGGGGGAGTATCGATTTGTCCACGGGAATCGCTGCCAGAAGTTCTAGCCAACGTGGGCTACACAGCTCACCCCCGGGCAGTGGGGTTGACGCAAAGGCCGGAGGAGGTACCTTTGCGGGGCTACCCCCGTAGTGGCATTCAATGCACCTTTGACATATGCAATGAAGATGGACACCGTCAGCAGGTGTCGGTCTCTTGTTACTTGGCGCAACTGGGGTTTTCCCAACAAGTCAGCATGCTTGCCACAGGTGATATACTTGATGTGCCTTCAACAGTGCGAAAGATGGTAGCAAAGTGCTCCATCCATCGTGGATGTTCCTCAGCTCAGCATCCTGCGGCCATTCTGGCTAATTATCTTTCAAAACAGAGGCCTCGGCCATAAGGGCTGCTGTTACAACTGCTGAGTCAAGGCCATTGAAAGAACAAATGCAAGGCGGGACCCCTTAGCTGGTAGTTGGGTATTGCTTCTCACTTGGCACCACTTCGACATCCGCAGCTGATGATCCTCTAAAATCATTTGCGTTTTAATTTTTGCTACTGAAGTGGTGTTATTCAGTTGTCATTTCTGACGTGGAGTAACACCACTTGCATCATTCTTGTTTTTGCAGCTGAGGATTAGCAAGTGGTGTGACTCCACGACACCATGGGACTCCCAGTGACACGCCTGAACGGCACAGGTAGTGGCACCCAACGCCCAAATGGCGGTTTGCAGGGCGGCTGCTGCTTGGTCCAAGGCGCATCTACGTGAGCAGCGTGGCGGAGGACATGAAGACCATCTTCCTCCGGGATCCGCTTGAGCGGCCCGGCAGAGTTCAGTGCGTGGGACTGGGCATCGTTGATTGATAGGGGATGAGGTTAGTTGATGCTTGGGCCTCATGGTGAAGTTTATTCACTATAGCGGTTGATTTTGATGGTTGATGGTTGATTCATGGTAAACCTGAGAGTTTGGTGATGGTTGATTGGTTGAGCGATGTTTGATTGATGGTTATTGGTGGTTGATTGACGGCTGATTGGAGGATGATTGATGGTTGATTGATCATTGATTAATGGTAAGCCTGATAGTTTGTTGATGGCTGATTTATTGTTGCTTGATGGGTGATTTATGCTCAGCTGATAGTTGATAAATGCTTAGTTGACGGTCAATTTGTGGTTTACTCATGGTTGTTTGATGGCTAGGTGATCAACTAATTATGATTGCTTGATGGTTACTTTATGGTAAACCTGATAATTAGTTGATGGATGTTGATGGTTGATTGACGATTGTTTGATGGTTGACTGATGGCATATTGAGTGCATGTTGTTTGCAGATTGATGGTTGGTTGATGGTTGATTGATGGTTGATTGATGGTTGACTGATGGTTTATTGTTGATACATTGATGGTTAAGTTATACCAATGATGGTTGAGTGATGGTTTGTTGACGGTTGATTGATGGCGGATTGTTTGATTGATGGCTACCTCATATTTTTGATGGCTGATTGATCATCAATTGATGGCAAACCAGATTGTTAGTTGAGGGTTTCATGCACGATTGATGATATGTTTGCAAGATTCTGCAAAGTGACATGCATTGAATTCATAGGGACATGCTGATTCGAATTTTGCACAATGCGATGATGATTTGCGTCATTGGATCAAGTTGTATGTTTGGATCGTTGAAAGATATCGTTGAAAGATATTATGATTCAATCGTTGCTGAAGCACAGCAATCTATGCTAATCCAATGGTCAGGAGCCTGCTGAGCGCAGGCCCGATTATTCAGGTGACAGTGACGAGTGCCCAGCAGGTGACAAGAGGCTGATTGCCTAGAGAGAGTTCTTCGCTCACTTCGTTTTCAGAGTGCGGTTCGGGTGCCAGGGCCTTCTTGCTGCATCCGATTCTTGCATCAATGATCCGACGGTTGGTGTGGGAGATGCTGATCATGACGGTTCCGGAGGCGGAAGGAGGAAAGAAACAAGTCTGGCTTCCATTGAAGCTGAGCTACTGCAAAGCTTAGAAGCTGTGCAGTTAGTTTGTGTGTGTGTTGCACAGTCAATAAACTACTGACATCCCGGGCGACAAGCAGCAGCAATGCGCTTGGTGAGCGACAGGTGATTCAATTCTGAGAATCTCAGGGTGGCGCAGGGGTGATCCTTGTTAGAGGGTATTCTTGAGTAAATTCAAGTCCAAACAAATCTTGCAAAATATTCAAGAACTTCTTAAAACTACATATTGATCCTAACGAAATCCTGTGGGATACTTTGGGTTTCTTGTAGGATCAAGTGGGGGTTAATCCAGTTTTCTTCGGGATTCTTCTGGTGCTCATGCCTTTGGTGCAGGGTTTAGTTTCAGTTTCCACCATTCAATTTGAACTGTGAATGAATGCCACTATTGGGATTTTTGTACAATTTTCCCTGGATTGGTTGGGATAATGGTGGGGTTGTATGGTGGTCAGCCTGGCCCATTTCTTGTTTGTTTTGTGAGATTTTCCTGGGATGTTTTTGGGGTTTGGGGTGGGATCGTTTGGGAAAATAATGGGAATGTGTTGGCAGGACCCTGGAAGCAGCCTACAACTGAGATTTTTGTGGATGATGATGGGGTCTGAATGAATTTGCTTAGAGAAAACCAGTGAGCCAGCAGCTGTGAAGTGATTGCTGCTGATGTGGATGTTTTGGTTTTTAGTGGTGTTATCAATGATTTGTTTTGAATTTGTTAATTTTCCGGGTGGAAGGCTGGGGAAAAAGGGCTGCAAAAGTTGCATGGTTTTCAGTCTTGGACGCATGCAATACTCAAGGAGGCGTTACCTTCGGTTCGAAAAGTTTTTTCAGAGTTCCTCCTGCCTTGGAAAACCAGAGGAACTATTTGTCGACCACCAAGATCATAAATTACAAAGATGAGAATTCCGGAGTGGTGTCCAAATATTGATCGTGCGAAACTTGCACACTGTCGAGGGCCTGAGGTGTGCAGATAGTGGGTAACCCCCTTCCTCGTGTTGTTTTGCGCCATGGTGTTTGTTAGCCATACATTGATCAAACCTGCGTTGAAGACAAGAGCAGGGACTTGGTTGAAGTTAGAATCATGTTCATCCACGAAGAAACCATGATTGTACTCCCAAGGAAACATGATGGTAGTCCCAACAAAACCAATCAGCAAAATCAATCAAAACACGTAGTTGGTTTCTATTGTTTTTGTCGATGCTTAAGTTTGCCACCCACAATCACAGTAGTTACAGTAGAAAACATCTTCGTCATTAGCTTGTAGGCAAAAGTTCATGCCGATTGGTCCGAAATTTCACAACATATTCACCAGCGCATGGTATCCACCATCAACCAGCCCTCAGTCCAAGGTTGGGTGATGCATGGTTCACCTTGTTCAACCTTCCTAAAGGAAAACCAGAAAAACTGACTGAAGTATGACTGGTTCACTGCCCGACGGGTTTTTCAAGCGCCAGCAGCTGGTGGCACCGGGGACACTGTTGCGTTCTGAGGTATGACCACATCTCGACGTACTACATCCGTCCCTTGGACGATGAGTACATCGACCTTTCCGCTGAGGCACCAACACCGGACAGCCATCGCGGACCTGTGGTACCGCCAGAGGTGCACCTATAGGACCATGTCTTTGACGATCCCAAGAGCTTGCTGTTGTTATGGATATTTATTTGGTGCCTACTGCCATGTAGTGCTAGGACGATGGCTTAAGGGTTACAAGGTCAAGTCATCAATGTGATTCATCATGGATGATGAGGAGAACGGATTGTGTCAAATGGACCCACAAACCAGATGATTGATTTTAATGATGAATCATTATTTCCAATCTAATCACATCTAATCAGTACTGTCACTTGCCATCGTCCACCATATATGTGCCAACCATCACGAATCGTGAGTCAGCCATCATTATCCATTGATTTCGATCATTGATCAACCACTACATTTACCAATGTCATAAATCAGCAATGAAAACCATCACTCACCAACCGAAAATGGATGATGACCATTGACCATATTTGATGGAACTTGGTCATCAACCCTTCACATCAACGCTTAATATCACCATATTTGGCTAAGTTCTCGGCGTTGCTACTTTGGCAGGTGGCGTTGCTGTCCCGCAACGTGAAAATCCAGGGCGATTCGCTGGGGGCCCTTAGCGAGGTGGATCAGCTTGGTGGTAACGGTGATTGACTCGTTGATTTACTGGTTTGTGTGCTCAATGATCACCCTGGTGACCACGTCAATCGACTACTGCAGTCGCATAAAGATGACTCAGGTTGCAGACTGTTCAGTAGCGAATACTGAATGGTTGACCATATTAGATTCATTGAATTTATTGGGTATTTGATGTCCTAACAGTTTAATGATTAGTCAACAATTTGTTATAGCAACTGGCTTGTGAAGGATTTTGGCCTTGAACCAGTGCTTGCAGGTTGCGATTTGACTGTTCAAACGGGACAGTGCCAAGGGTAGCCTCATCGATGGAGATAACCATTTGACCCTATCTAAATGGCATTTCGAGTTTGGTCAATATACGATGCAATATGAAAGTGATATGAACATGAATCTAGTTGACCTATCCATATAACCATATTGACCCTATCGAATCAGTTGGTTACAGCTGCTGGTTCCTAGCGTTCATTAACATTAGGATATAAACATAATATATAACACAAACGAGATATGAAAGACTCATTTCAGTGGCCACATCCAAATAGTTGCCAATTATATCGGCCCATGAAGTGGACATATTCTTTGTTCCTGTTGGTCATCATCCCTTTCATCAACCATTTGACTAAATCTTATTAACCAGCATTCATTCATCACTATTTAGCAGCAGGATTTATTTCCCTTAGTCAACTGCTCTTCTCATTGATTAATGATTGCCAACCATTGCAAACCATCACGAACCATCACAAATCATTACGAACCATTACAAACCATTACCGACCATTTCCGACCATTAGAAACCATTACCAGCCATGACGAATCATTACTTAGCCATTGGTCAACCATGTGCTTATCATTAGTCAAACTGATGTGACCATTTGCTGCATATTATTAGCCACGGTGTGCCATTGTTCATCACTCGTTGATGATTCATGATTTCATTTAAGCACATGTATCCATTAAGTAGTCAGCATTGCCACTATTAATCATTGATTTACGAGTAGTCAACAATGTTTCACCATCACGATCCAAATTATTTGTGAAGCATTCTTCAGCCTTAACCGACCATTCATGGTCACCAGCTTGTCAGCTACAGCCACTACTTGTCATACCCCCGAGTTGTTCCCCAGCCTTCGCAGGTCCTCTGAGATGGACAGTTGGGGAGGTCACACCATGGTGCGGCAGCCTGATGAAGGGTATGGGAGCCATGGGTTACGCAATGGTGTCTAGGGGTCAGTGCTGGGTTATCATGGGGACGCAGCAGGGGTACTGGGCTTCGACCCTGCGTCCAAGAAGCATATCACACGCAACTAAGAGCAAGCGCCCATGCAGGTTTAATGTTTGTTTTCAACTAGATCTGAGTATTATGAAACTATAGAACTGTTTCAATGGATTCAACTACTTTGGCAATACACTTCAAACTAGACTGATCTATATTCTAACTAACAAATCTTTACATTCTAACTGTCAACAGGACAGCAATATAGGCGCACTGGCACACCTGTCTACCTCTCTCTACTGATGACAAAAAATCCCAACCAACGTTTTTGTCCTGCAGCCTTACATGCTTCAAGGCGCTCCTACAAGTCGTCCCAGCCATGCCACTTCAACGAGAATTGCACCAGCTTCAGCAGCAGTGGATTTTCAAAAAACTTGGACAACGTGGAGGTCCCATCCGCTCCTACGGCTTGGCCTCGAGGTCAAGCCCCCGTTGTCCCGGTGTTGAACCACCCCTGATCCCGTCCTCGAGGCGGAGCTGCATGGGCTCGGGAGCGCAGGACTGCCTTGTTGGCAACCCGGATTCTGGCCTTTGGGGGTGCTGCGCTATCTCCGCATCACCCGGTCGGAGCCCTTCAAGTTGACGGTGGGATACCTTCACTGCAGGTGCTACAAAGGCAAGGGTTTGGGTGTCCATTGCCATTGGCGCTACCTCACAACCTAGGTGTTTTCCCATCAAGACCCACAGCTGGGCTGCCCCGTCCAGCATCGCCCGTCGCAGACCGAATTCCGTGCCAATGGTGCGGCCGCTCGTTCAAGGACGAGCAGGGGCTAGGAGGCCACGTGGCCAGGGTTCACCCGGGGCC
>VSDK01029441.1:0-59494 GCA_009767595.1 Symbiodinium kawagutii | reverse complement strand
TGTATGTATGTATGTATGTATGTATGTATGTATGTATGTATGTATGTATGTATGTATGTATGTATGTATGTATGTATGTAGTCTAACCAGGGGGCCTAGCCGATTTGGAAAATCTGGGGGTGTGCCTGTCACGCAGAGCCAAGCGTTTCGCTCCCCCCAATTTTCCAGGGGGATCAGCTGATTACTAAAACAGTATGTCATTTGTGTGTATGTGTGTATATGTGTATGTATTTCATGTATGTATGTATGTATGTATGTATGTATGTATGTATGTATGTATGTTTGTATGTATGTAATATGTGCGTATGTATGTATGAGCCAGCCTTCAACCAACCAACCAACCATCTAATTCCTACTACCCAAATCAAAGATTTTTCTATCCAATTCAAATCAAAACCTTTACAAGAAAACTTCGGCAGGGGCTGCATCTTGGGGGTCATATGTTTCTACAGGTCTTGGTCTTGAGCAACAGGAAGGATAGCATCCACGCAATGCGTTGTGTTGTTCCTTTCAATTCATCACGTGCCTAATGAGGTGATTTTTTTCATTGAAGAAATATGCCATCAAACTGGATTGTTAATCAGTGTCAAGCTAATGATTAATGCAGTCATGTAGCAATCACTAACCTGGTTCCCAAGCAATATTCTGGGTGTTTTCAAAAACAATACATAATGACAGCCAAACAATATGCGTGATCCAAATGATCAGTTGATCATCAACCACTGCAATAAATAAACAACCCCTTCTTTAATGGCAGTGCCTGGCTAAGCATCGCAGTTTTTAAAGTGGCTGATTGATTGTCCACAAAACAACAAAGATAATATTGAACAATGGTGGATGATAAAAGGATCATTTCACTGTTTGCATCTGGCATCCAATAAATGCTGACTATTGAATTGGGCCCCGATAAGAACACAAGGATCATAGCGACTAATGTGGTCCACATTTGTTATTATCATCATTCTGAATGAGCTGAGTAATTGTAAGTCACAATGCTTAACACAAACCTAAAGTATGATGCTTCATTAATTCGAACTGTTCACAACCATGAGTCATGCAAGCAACAATGGATGACGAATCACAGCCCACAATAGCAATGAATGTTCCTGCATTAGCCATTCAAGGTTTGGACATTATTGTTGCTGGTTGGCCGTCTCCATGATTACCCTAAACAATTTAACGCTTGGAACTATAACAACAATCCAAGAAAACACACACCCTAACAAACAAACCCATGTTTGTTTGGGATACCTCCATCGCCCATGTCTGCGCATTGAGAGATCCACGTTGCGCTCCATCTGTCGAACCGTCCACTGCCAGAGGCCACACCTTGAGATGGACATATGGCGAATCAATCACCAAGAAGAACTTCTCATTGTATGCCAGCACCTGGAATGAACACGAAACAATGGTAATACAACGACATACGCATGATTCACCTGATGCATGCAACAAACGCATTGCAACAACAAATCAACTAGCATACATTTTCTCAACCATCACTTATTTGCCCAACAGTTGCCTGCCCACTGCGAACCAACTGCGCAGCCCAAAAGCTGTCGCATTTGCCACCACTTGCTTTCACAGCGGACCATAAATTCAAGGACTTCCTCGTGAGATGATGGGGAGAAACTGTGCTCGAGCGAGCGATGGTATTGAAACTTTGCAGCCCTGTGTCAGTGGCCGAAGCACGGGTTGCATCAAACACACTCTTCTTGAGGAATTTGGAAGGTGAAATCCCGTTGAAGTCAAGTTTCTCTGGCACAGAAAATTCTTTGTACCTTTGGTTGAGTGTCTTCGCAGAGCATGCCATCAACTGTTCAACACTGATCTCCTGTCTGAGGTTCTTTGTCTCGCTTAACCGTTGATTTCTAAAGATGCCATCAGCACCCAAAGTGGAACAGGGTTCTGGGAAGTAGGCCTGAACCCTTTCTTTCAACTCCGGAGTCATGACCCACGATGATTCCTCTGCTGCTGTGAAGATCTCCCTGTATGCAAACCATTGCAAGTGGGGGATCGCTGAGCAAGGGTACTTGCGATGGCAATCTCCTTTCTCTTCCAATGAAAGCAGGAATTCCCACTCAGACCTCATGGCCTGCAGCGTCGATTCTGTCAGCTTCTGATCCTCGGTGAGGAGCAAAAAAAAACGCCATGGGAAGGCTTCGTACAACAAGCCAAATTCCGCAAACCAGCGCATTGTGGCCACAAGGAATCTCAGATGCACCTGCAGCACCTCATTTTCATCCTCCACATTTTTGACAATGTCAAGCAAGTTGTCAATGCAAAGGCCTGACTCAAAGGTTTTCCTGCACACTTCCTGCCAATGGCAGCACATTTGCAACATGATTCGGAACTGCGAACCAGGTGTGACATCGCTCTTCACCTGTCAGGGGAAGAACTTTAGATATGTCTGGTGTATAGTCTTGTCAGGTTTTGCATTTCTGAGCTTTATGGAAGAGGTAGTGCCCGTTAGATCAATGAAGGAAGTGTAGTTATTGTCTTACCTATCATCTTTTCTTTGCACGAACAATACATCTATACCAATTAACTGGGACCCAAAGACCCGTGCCTCCTGAGCTTGAAAGGTTCGGAATGAAATCAAGCAAACAAAGGCTGATTTGGCAAAGGCCAAAGAGGTTGGGCTCACAAGAACCTGAAAACGCAAACACGTCCACGGAAAAGCCAGGCCAGTTCAGTGAAAGCAGGTGGATCAAATGTTCTAAGCATGTTGCACTGTGTTACACAAGGCATATTGAGGGAGATACTTTAATTATGCATAATTCACCAACTGACAACAAAACAACTAATAATTACATGATTTGTCTGCTACATCAACTATCCACAATACTTCAACCTATCAACCAAGAAACCCGAAGCACACGAGGCATAACTCCAATGATTTCCTGTGAGCCTGTCTCCTTCTTGCTTTTGCTGAGATGGCCAGCCAGCGCTGCGAATGGGCTGATTCCCTCCAAAGTGTAGCTGAGGAGATGGAAAAACAATTTGGTGTGCCAGGTCTTCTTCAACTTTCCAAAGTTGTCAACCCAGTCACACCACCGGAAAGTTGTAACCCCAGTCCCACCACCGGCCAAGCTTGTGGCTGCCGGCTGTTCGATGTTCGCCTCCCTTTCTCGCGTAGTCCACAAGCACCTGCTTGATGTCATGTTGGCTCAGGTCTGGGGCAAGTTGCAAATCCTCTATGATCCCTGGACCACAAAGTTCTAACAAAACATGTGGCACTGGAATCATTTCCACAAACTTCAGCGTCTCCTTCATTCTTCGTCCAAACATGCCAGAGCCCCATGGGGCAAACTCGCTCTTCAAAACCAGCATTGTCTCTTTCATGGCCAAATGCACCTCATCCACGTCTCCCATCGCCAAAACTTCTTCTCTGTGGAGTTTGTGCTGAACATCGCGATGCACCATCACTGCCAGCCCTGCATTGCAAATAACCAGCGCACACCCTGTCTCGCCTTCATCAGTGAGTGAGCTAAGGCGCACAGTCTTGTCAACCTCCTTTGGCATTGTACACTGCCAAGTGCAATTTTTCGTTGTGTTGCACCACAGGTATGCACGTGGGATGCCTGTCTCATCAATGTGATGTTTTCGAACTTCTGACCTGGTTTGTGCCCTCAACTTGATCACTGGTTCACTATCACATAGACGTAGGTTGATCAGGTGGTTCAAGGACTGGTTCAGAGCCAGCAACTTGGTTCTTGTGGTGGCCTTTGCCTTTTCACACAGCTTCATCTCCTTGGCAGATGGGTCCTGCTGTGTCAACTCATGCAGGGGCACTGAAGGGTTTACATCCTGAATGGCCAGCAAGAGTTCTTCGGGTTCTTTTTCACCGGGTTGCTTCAACTGAGGCAGCAATGAGCAAGGAGCAGCACAAACCACTCCATCTGTAGCAACATGGATTGACATCACCTGGGCTGCGTTCAATATAGAGCACCACAAGCATGATGCCCATCACTTATATAATTAATGGTTAAGGGAAGTAAGGATTTTATCAATTGTGACCACTGGGAACCAACCAACAACAAATAACAATCATTGGCATTGACAAGCTTGGAAAGCTTAGATAAGTCACATTGAGCTTTCCAACAGTAGCTGCGTCAAAGAAGAATGCCACATGCCTGAACGTCTGCTTTGATAGCTTGGACATCAGCATCTCGCTAGCACAAGCAAAGTATGCTGTGCAGAACTGTGATGCAGCCTGCATTCCAGAGGCATGGTTTTTCCCTCCGGGTACATCTTGAAGTTCAGCTTGATCTGCATTTTTGAACCCGGTCACGAAACCACAGGGCTTGGCCAAAAAGCGACGAATGAGCTCCTGCCTCAACAGGTCTGCTGCTTGAGTTCGGGTTTTGCCTGCACTCCACTGCTCCAAGTCTGAAGCATCTCCTGTCTTCAGTGCTGCAGCAACTGAAGTCAATCTGACCATGCCATTTCCAAGAGCCATTTCAACTCGTTGCGCGCACAAGTGAAGCATGCGCTTTTGCAATCGCACCATCTCAATGCCAATGCTCAAGGGCTCAGAGACCGGCTGTCTCATCAGGAAAAACAAGAGATCTGAAACAGCAACCATTGTGCCAAAGTTGTTTCGTGCAGGACCCAGAGCCGTTGTGTTTTCCCACCTGCCAGGGAACCCAATTGACTGGCAATGCAATAAGATGACCATGCAAAAACCAAACAATCTACCTTGCAGCTGATTCATTCATAATACAAACAAGCTTCTACAACCATTCTTGTATAATTTAACCCAGTTAGGCTGTACATGTATTTTTGTATACGTATGTAAAGCACATGTATGTCTCATAAATGTGTATGGTTATGATGCTCCAGAAACTCTTTACTGCACAAAGCACTGCACAAAGCACTAAGCTAGCGAATCCTCACAAATGATTTGCGCTACACTGCAAACCAGCAGCGCAACAATTGATGGTCTATGTAAAAGTGTCCAAACCCCACCTTGTTTTCAACGTTTGTTTTCCTCCCTTCTCCAGTTTGGAAAACAATGGCCCCAAGGACACGTGACCATCATCAACTGTCAGGATGAGTTCAGGCAAAAGGCTCAGACCAGCAGGCCAAGTAGCCTTTTTCAAAAGGTGGCGCAGCAATGTAATGATTTTGACCTGTTGAGCATTGGCAAGTCCTCTGATCTGACAAAGGCATCCCACCATCAGCAAAACTCCCAACGTGCTGGAGCAGTCATACTTGAGGCCTGGCATGGTCACAACATTCTCAAATGTACCTTTGTAAGAACAGCTGCGAAGGCAGTGCTTTCCCGCAATGCTCCAAGTGCTTTGGAGTTCACCCAGAATCGCCTGATTCTTCGACCACCACTGGTACCATTTGATGCTCATGCCAAGTTGAGTCCACACATCCAAGTTCACCCAAAGGAATTCATATCCATCACAATGATGCTTCGGAGTTGGGGTCACCTGGAATCTGGAAATGGAACAACGTGTCAAGCACATGAGTGACACGTTTGTAGTTTGTTCGATGATCATCTAACAGGTTCAGATTAGATTGGTTAATTCAGTCACCCACATCTTTACTTTCAATTGTTCACCCCTGCCTTCACCAAAGTCATAGTGATGCTCACATCCAGTTGGGCATACAAAAGCACGTATGGAACAAAGTTTGGATCACGATTGTCTGTCAGTGAGCAGAACTTTGTCAAAGCTTGTGAAAAGGATGATTCACCAACGGCTATCAGTGGATCAGGCCGAATTGGAAATTCACAAATGGCACGAACCTCTCCTAAGCAAGTGGCCAGCATCTCCTTGCTGATGACAGCTCCTTCCAAACCTGGTAATGGTGTTTGGTCACGCACCACTCGATCAATCGTCTGCAAAAACTTTACGAACCTCTCCTCGTTGGAAGCATGCTTTCGCAAGAGCTTCTCCAGTTGCCCTTGACAACTGTTCGTCCCCTGCAGGGTTCCTTGAAGCAATTCTGAATCTATGGTATGAATGGTATGGTATTGTATGGTATGCATTTCTGTATGTCTGTATTTTTGTATGTATGTATGTATGTATGTATGTATGTATGTATGTATGTATGTATGTATGTATGCATGTATGTATGTATGCATGTATGCATGTATGCATGTATGCATGTAACATATGTATATATATATATATATATATCTATGTATGTATGTATGGTATGTATGGTATGTTTGGTATGTATGGTATGTTTGGTATGTCTGTATGGCATGTATGGTATGAATGGTAAGTCTGGTATGTATGGTATGTATGGTATGTATGGTATGTATGTGTGTGAATGTTGGTATGTATTGTATGTATGTATGTATGTATGTATGTATGTATGTATGTATGTATGTATGTATGTATGTATGTATGTATGTATGTATGTATGTATGGTATGTATGTATATTTGTTTGTCTGTATGTCTGTATGGCATGTATGGTATGAATGGTAAGTCTGGTATGTATGGTATGTATGTATGTATGTATGTATGTATGTATGTATGTACGTATGTATATTTGTTTGTCTGTATGTCTGTATGGCATGTATGGTATGAATGGTAAGTCTGGTATGTATGGTATGTATGTATGTATGTATGTATGTATGTCTGAATGTCTATATGGTATGTATGATATGTTTGGTATGGTATGTATGTAAGTATGTATGTATGTATGTATGTATGAATATATGTATGTATGTCTATATGGTATGTGTGGTATGAATAGTCATGTATGGTCATGTATGGTCATGTGTGTCATGTATGTATGGTCATGCATGGTCATGTATGTCATGTATGTAATGTGTGTCCTGTATGTATGTATATATGTATGTCTGTATGTATGTATATATGTATGTATGTCAGTATGTATGTACGTATGTATGTATGCTTGTATGTATGTATGTATGTCATATATGTATGTGTGTAATGTGTGTAATGTATGGTATGTACGGTATGTATGGTATGTATGGTATGTATGTAATGTTTGATATGTATGGTTTGTTTGTATGGTATGTATGGTATGGTATGTATGGTCTGTCTGTATGTATGTATGTATGTATGTATGTATGTATGTATGTATGTATGTATGTATATTTGTATGTCTGTATGAATCTATGTAACAGTATGTATGAATGTATCTATGTCTGTATGTTTGTATGTATGTGTGTATGTATATGTGTGTATGTGTGTAAGCATACACGCATAATGTTTTCACCGGTGTCCCAAATGTAATGTTTAGGGGGCCCAACAAACATGAATGTAAGTATGTACTTGGGTATCTATGTATGTATGTCTGTATCCATGTATTCATGTATGTCATGTATGTATGTATGTATGTATGCTATGGTATGTATGTATGTCTGTATGTCTGTATGTCTGTATGTCTGTATGGTATGTATGGTATGTAACATATGGTATGAATGGTATGTATGGTATGTCATGTATGTCATGTATGTCATGTCTGTCATGTATGTCATGTATGTATGTATGTATGCATGTATGTATGTATGTATGTATGGGATGTATGTATGTATGTATGTATGTATATGTGTGTATGTGTGTACGCATACACGCAGAACCATTTCAACGATGTCCCAAATGTAATGTTTAGGGGGCCCATGTATCTATGTATGATGGTATGTATGGTATGAATGGTATGTATGGTATGTCATGTATGTCATGCATGTCATGTATATATCTATGGTCATGTATGGTCATGTATGTATGTATGTATGGTATATATGGTATGTATGGTATCTATGGTCTTGTATGGTATGTATGGTAAATATGGTATGCATGGATGGTATGTATGGTATGTATGTATGTATGTATGTATGTATGTATGCATGGATGTATGTATGTATGTATGTATGTATGTATGTATGTATGTATGTATGCATGTATGTATGTATGTATGTATGTATGGTATGTATGGTATGTATGGTATGTATGGTATGTATGGTAAGTATGGTATTTATCTAATGTATGGTATGCGTGTATGTCTGTCTGTCTGTCTGTCTGTATGTATGTATGTATGTATGTCTGTATGTATGGTATGTATGGTAAGTATGGTATTTATGTAATGTATGGTATGCGTGTATGTCTGTCTGTCTGTCTGTCTGTCTGTCTGTCTGTCTGTCTGTCTGTCTGTCTGTCTGTCTGTCTGTATGTATGTATGTATGTATGGTATGTATGATAGGTATGGTATGTATGCTATTGGTATGTATGGTATGTATGGTATGTATGTATGTTGTATGAATGTACGTATGTAAGTATGTATGCATGTATGTATGTATGTATGTATGAAGGGTTTGTATGGTATGGTATGGTTTGTCTGTATGTATGGTATGAATTGTATGTATGGTATGTATGGTATGTATGGTACGTGTGTATGTACGGTTTATATGGTAAGTATTGTATGTATGTAATGTATGTTATGTGTGTATGTGTGGTATTTATGTATGTATGTACGTATGGTAAGTATGGTATTTATGTAATGTATGGTATGTGTGTATGTATGTCTGTATGTATGTCTGTATGTATGTCTGTATAAATGTACATATGTATGTATGGATGTATGTATGTATGTATGTATGTATGTATGTATGTATGTCCGTATGTATGCATGTATATATGTATGTATGTATGGTATGTTTGGTATGTATGGTATGTATGGTATGTATGGTATGTATGGTATGTTTGGTATGTATGGTATGTATGGTATGTATGGTATGTATGGTATGTAAGGTATGTGTGGTATGTATGGTATGGTATGGTATGGTATGGTATGGTATGGTATGGTATGTATGTATGTATGTATGTATCATTAAGATACGTATGGCATGTATGGTTTGTATGGTATGTATGGTATGCAATGTATGTATTGTATGTATGGTATGTATGTATGTATGGATGTATGTATGTATGTATGTATGTAGGTATGTAGGTATGTATGTATGTATGTATGTATGTATGTATGTATGTATGTATGTATGTATGTATGTATGTATGTATGTATGTATGTATGTATGTATGTATGTAATGTATGTTTCATTATCGTATGCATGATATGTATGGTATGTATGCAGATATGTATGTCATGCATGTATGTATGTAATGCATGTTGTGTATGGTATGTATGGTATGTATGGTATGTATGGTAAGTATGGTATTTATGTAATGTATGGTATGTGTGTATGTATGTCTGTCTGTCTGTCTGTATGTATGTATGTCATGTCATGTCATGTCATGTCATGTCATGTCATGTCATGTCATGTCACAATATGTGTCATGTATGTCACAATATGTGTCATGTATGTCACAATATGTGTCATGTATGTATGTATGTATGTATGTATTAAGTATTTGTAAAAGTATATGTTAACGTGAATGTAATGTTATGTATTCTTAGATATGTAACTTCCAAACTATAAATGTAAAACATGTAAATGTATATGTATACATGTGTGGTCTAGCCTCGCCAGTTGCAGCAGTAGCAGGCACAATGGCTGCTCCACCATCAGTCGACATCGTGGCTAATCTACCTGGGATTGCCCTGCACACCAATCAAATGTTACACGTTGGCCAGCCCAGCTTGAGAACTGAAATGTTGTTTTTTGAGAATTTGGTCGTGTGATCTAGCTGATGTAACCCAACAAAGAAAAGCAAGGCTTGAGCAGCACTGCATGGGTGACACGTGACTCGCACTCCCTGCCAGCGAGCTACCTGCCACAAGGAACTGCCAGTTCAGCATTCTATCCCAACTATTCGATTCCATCTCAATGTTTTTTTTTGAAAACCTTGAGATAGATACATCCCTCGGAGATAGATACATGTACCGTTTTTGGGAATGTTTCACGGAAACCCTCATGTATCCTTCCCAGCCCCACGTACCCATCTGAGCTTTTTCAAAAAAAAAAAAAAACGTTGAGCTAGAACCGTTTATTCAGTGAGTACGTTTGTTTTGGGCTGGTACGTTGGTTTGCTGGTGTAGCGCAATTCCTTTTCATCGCGACACGCATGCATCGCGCTGTGCCCCAAAATGTTCCAAGTCTGGTGCTCGGCTAGATCAGTTCCTTTTGACCTCTACATGAAAGGCACCTTCCTTTGCCTCATGCTCCTCTGGTTCCTCTGCTGCATCCTGATCTACTTTCTGATCTGCTTTGGACTCATCCTCCTCCTCATTTTCCTTTTCCTCCTCATGTTCCTTTTTCTCCTCATGTTCCTTTTTCTCCTCCTGTTCCTTTTCATCCTCACGTTCCTTTGCCAATGCAGCAGCCACAGGCTCTGCAGGCTCAGCAAACAAAGGTCGTGATGCGGCACTCTTGGGCTCAGAAGAAAATCGAAGCCTCTTCGCTCCAAACGCACCCTTCGCCTCCTGCATGGACTGGATCACTTCCGTGTAGGTGTCCTTCCAACCAACTCTTGGTGGTTGGATTTCTTCGTCAAAGGGTTATCTGTCTGTATGCGTTCATATGTAAATGATGTGGGATATATAAACAATAATAAACACAATTATATATATAAACATATATATATATATTTTTAGATGTTTATATGTGAGCCATATAAAAGCAATAAGCACATATGTATATATATATATACATATATGTAAATTCTATACTTCTGTTTATAAACATATGTCTATCTATGATGTGAGCTATATACAAGTAATAAACAAATATGTATATAACTATATTTATATGATTGGGCTACTATAAAAGAGGTAACAATTAAACATCTATGTAAATATATATATATATATATTATAAAATATATATTATCTCTGTTTTTACACATATGTATATGTGATGTGAGCTGTATAAAAGTAATAAACACATATGAATATGTATGTATTTATTTATATACTATATTTCTGTGTATTTAAATACATATGTATATGTTATGTGATATAATATGTATATATATATACTTATACATATTATCCTAATAATATATCTCTATATGAGTGTTTTCCCTTCTAGCCTCATCCCTCCATCCATCCATCCACCCATCCAGCCATCCATCATCCATCCATTCACTCCCATCCATCCATCCATCCATCCACCCATCCATCCATCCATCCATCCATCCATCAGTCCATTCATCCATTCACTCTTTCAAAGATTACCTTCAACAAAGGTTGCCTTCATCTACGCACCCAAAGATTTAGAGTCCTTGTCTGCAAGGAAACCGTTGATCACCGTAGATGCGCTCATCTTGCCTGCCCATGTCAACTGGGAAAACATCTGAGCACTTTCGGCTGTCTGCGACAAGAACTTTGCTCCCTGCAAAGCTGGGCCATGAAGTTCCTGGAAGGTGGCAATTGCGTTGATGAAACCCGATGCACTGCGGAGACCAGTCGCTGCGATGATCTTGACAAAGATCTGCAGGTCCTAGGAGTGTTTCTTGCTTATAGAATGTGATCATTGGATAATTTGAAAATAAAGCCCCTGGAGCACAATTAAACAATGTACTTCAACACCTTGGATGGGGATTCAACCATTGCACCACACCTGACTGTTTGTAATCAAGCATCTGATTGGTTCTTGAAGCCTTCATACACTGGTTCAGAAAGCATTTCCATCAAGTCATCATCAAGCTTTTCCGCTTCCTTGCTCTTTTCCGTTTCGGGTGTGAACTTAGAGTTCGACCACAAGTCCTCATCGTTATCAGCAACTCTTGGCTTCTTGTTCTTAGAAGCCATGTCCTCAGTCTTGTCGTCCTGGGCAGATTCACTCTGGTCGTCGTCCTGGGCAGATGCTTCCGAAGCTCCGTCCTCGTCGCCAAAGCCTTCCGGATCCTCATGATCACTTTGCTGCTCCTGATCACTATCTGAACTACTACTAGACTGGGAACTGGAATCATCCTTCTTGGACTTCTTTGCACGTTTGGACTTGGACTCTTCCTTGGACTCATCTATCTTGGACATCTTTGCACATTTGGACTTGGACTCTTCCTCGGACTCATCCTTCTTGGACTTCTTTGCACGTTTGGACTTGGACTCTTCCTCGGACTCATCCTTCCTGGACTTCTTTGCAGGTTTCGACTTGGCCTCTTCCTCAGACTCATCCTTCCTGGACTTCTTTTCACCTTTGGGCTTGCCCTTCACCTTTGGTGGCACTCCGCCACCGAACAAGCTCTTCATTCGGGACCGGCTTGTCTTCTGTTGATCTAGAATTTCTTTGTTGTATCGCTTCATCTCTGCTCCAGCCTCATTTTTCAACGCGGTCATCATAGCCTGCACTTGGCTTGCAAGAGACTCATTCTCTTTAAGACGGCCCACTGCCTTCGCAACAACTGATTGCCTCAGTGCAACCAGGGTCTCAAACTGCACGATCACGGTGGAGCGCTTCTTGTTGGCAAGCAGCCTGGGCCGGTGGGCTGATGCATTGAACCTTATCTATCTGTCTATCTCTGGTTGTCGTCTATCCATCTGTCTATAATTCATTCATCTTTCCAGTTATCTAAATCTATATTTACAAATTACATATAATATAAACACATTTTTAAATATCTATCTATCTATCCATCTATCTATCTATCCATCTATTTCCCTGCACGCACTTGTGACTCTGTTCTTTTTGTCCTTGAGCCAAAGCCATTGTTGAGGCTTTGAGTATGTGCGCTTGTATGTACAACTCTGCCATGGATATTGTAGAACCATGTAGTTTTACATATCGATCGATCTATCTATCCATCTATCTATCCATCTATTTTTTTTTTCATCTATCTATATATATTTATATCTAATCTATCAATTATTTATCTATCTATCATCTATTTTCATTAATTAACTTTCTTATCTTTTTTTAATCCATCTCTCTATCTATTATTTATCTATCTACCTATTATTATAATTTATCTTCTATCTTATCTACCTATCTATCATATCACTATCTATCGATCTATCGATCTATCGATCTATCTATCTATCTATCTATCTATCTATCTATCTATCTATCTATCTATCTATCTATCTATCTATCTATCTATCATCTATCTATCTATCTATCTATCTATTAATCTATCTATCTACCTATCCTATCTAGCTATCTATGTATGTATGGGGGCTCATTTGGTCACCAAGTAAAACAAAAGCTACTCAAACCAGACAAAGAAACAAAAGGATGGACAGAAGCCTTTTTTTCCAAGTGCCCTCAGCCACCGACTCGATTTGCAATGCAAGCCTCTGAGACTGCTTTGCCTCGCGACTGTCTTCCTGCTTAGACTTTGACTTTTGGAGCTGGAGCTCCCTTCTCCTCACTGCTAGCATTTCACCTCCGACTTCAAACAAGTCCATGACACTCAAGAACGGGCAGGAAGCATGGGGCGATGCCAGAAGGAACGCTATTTGTTCCTCAGAGCAACATGATCCAACAATGAATTGAAACAATGGAAATAGCTCCAAAACAAAAGTAGGCTTGAAGACAGGGAAAACCAATCGAAACAAACGAATCTAGTACGAAATGAAACCATTTACTAGAGCCAATTCAAAGCTACTGCTGAGAGATCCTCATAGCGAGACATGTCCTTCAACTTCATATGCTTTGGTTTCAAAGCTAGCTGCAACGCTAGCTCGTTCTCATCAACCTGCATTGAATCTGAATCAGATTCTCCTGATGACGAAGATGAACGTTTTTTCTTTTTGTTTTTTTCTTTCTTCTCCTTCTTCTTCTTACTCTTCTTTGATTTTTTCTTACCACCACCGGGACTTGGTTCCTCTGCAGCCTTGAGTATGTTCTTTGCCATGTCAACTTTCAAACCAGTCACCGCTGTTCCCAAGGCTGTCTCTAACGAATTGGTTGGAGCATCTGAAGGTGGTGCACTGGTGGATGACGATGCGAGTTTCTTTTTCCCCGCCATCAGCAGGGACAAGCGACACTTGTTTATCATATGTTCTGGCCTATTGCCTGAGCACAAATGTTCTGGGATGGTCCTTTCGCAACGATTTCACAGGTAATGAGTCTGGATTGAAAGCAATGGCAACGCACTTCCAGTGGTGAGGTGTGTCTATGTATGTAATAATGCACTCAACAACCCATCAAACAAACGCTTCTGCTTGATGATGGAAGCCTGCAACAACTCCTTTCCCACACTGCTTTGCTCTGGCACAGGGTGCGCAGTTGGATTGATGCTTTTAAGAAAGCAGTCGCTCTGGCACAGGGTGCGCAGTTGGATTGATGCTTTTAAGAAAGCAGTTGGCTAACTGGGCAAATCTGGCATGGCCAAATATCTTAGGTGCTAATCTTTCTGTCTGTGGTACATGATTATTGTTACCGATCACCATGATTAATTATTATATCGTTAGATTCACCCAGTAAAGCTATTGTACTTCTGCAAACTCCGATGATGAATATACTACTGCCACACAAATTCTGAATTTGTATGACACCATTCATCGCACAAAAGCCAAAATGATGCCTTGTCAATTGTCAGTCAAAGGCCACCTGCGTCTGGGCTGGGCCAAAATCAAAATTAGACTGGCCGGTCGCCAATCATCTCACATTGCCTGCTTCAATGTGCTCCTGCCGCACATTGGGGATCGTGGAACATTGGGGATCGTGGAATCAATCAATTGTGTAAACAAATGGTACTTCAATGTGCTCCTGCCACACATTGGGGATCGTGGAATCAATCAATTGTGTAAACAAATGGTACTTCAATGTGCTCCTGCCGCACATTGGGGATCGTGGAATCCAAACGGTACTTCAATGTGCTCCTGCCGCACATTGGGGATCATAACCAATCAATGTGTAAACAAATGGTAAATGGTTCACACCAACTCTTGAATAATATCAACCTGGAAGGCTCTAATATTTGCTTTATGGTGTTTTCCAATGGGGATATGAGGTTCTGAATGACTGCTGAACCAACCTGGAAGGCTCTAATATTTGCTTTATGGTGTTTTCCAATGGGGATATGAGGTTCTGAATGACAGCTGAACCCACCGGCCACCCACGCAAGGTTCTGACAACCCATGGCAGTTTTTCTGCGCGAACTCGTCTGGTAGTTGACCTGGGCACGCAGTGGGCGTTAAGAGTTCATGTGCAAACGACTCTATGTAGGTATGTAGGTATGAAGGTATGAAGGAATGTATGTATGTATGTATGTATGTATGTATGTATGTATGTATGTATGTATGTATGTATGTATGTATGTATGTATGTATGTATGTATGGGTGGGTGGGTGGGTGGCTGTATGTATGTATGTATGCATGCATGTATGTATGGATGGACGTGTGGTTGGGTGGTTGGCTGGCTGGCTGGCTGGATGGATGGATGGATGGATGGATGGATGGATGGGTAGATGGATGGATGTTTGGATGGATGGGTGGATGGATTAGTGGATGGTTGGATGGATGGGTGGATGGTGGATGGATGGGTGGATGGTTGGATGGATGGGTGGATGGATGGATTAATAGCCATTTCAACAAGTGACCTGAAGTAACCTTGTTTGGGTCCCAAAGCCATATTTAGAGCACAGATCATTTGCCAAACAGAGCATGTAAGATATTTGCATCCAACCACCTGCCCAGTCACCCACTCAGTAACTAGTCCCAATTGGTTCCTCTGTTTTTGCCTCGATCTCGCTTTGCAATTCAGCTCGCTATGTGTAAATGCAATGGCACACAGCTAGCTTTTCAGCTAACAATAGCATAATGAATTTCAAATTCGAACTCATCAGAAACGGTCTGAAATGCCTGGCCCGTTCAATCCAATCGTGGCCCGTTCAGCCAAGGATGCTACTGGGAAAAGGCAAACTGATCAAGAAACAAGGTAGTCTCTGAACTGTTTGATTCAGACTCCCAATCTTCAAAGCCCTGGTCAATGCGGTCCAACATTCGCTGAAACTTCTTCCTGTAGTGGTTGAGGCGATGGTACAGTTGCTCGTTGGAATGACCAAGGAGCATGCTGCTGTGGACAACATGTTGTAGACCAGCTTCCATTCTAGGATCAGGTGGCTCCTGCGAATCGTCCAACAAGTCCACCTCGGGCTGAGCAGCATTCTCAACAAGGGGCTCGGGGTCAACCACCACAACCTCATCACTGGACGAAGCACCTGTGGTTTCAACCACAATGACATCGGCTGCATCTGCTGGGGCATCACCAGGCTGCTTGTCCTCAGCCTTGACAGCCTTTTCCCCTCTAGGAGATCTGCTGCAATCACGGCCCATGATGTCCTTTTTTCTCGGACTTCTCAATCTCACGCATGGCTGCTTGAGACATCCCAATGAAAGTGGCAAATAGAAGGGCCCACCCAAATTGGCTTTGAACAAAAAAAAAAAGGTCTGCAGGCAGAACATAGATGTTAATCAATGAATGGCACATGTCTAGCTTCAATTCAAACAATTCAATTGTCAAGTCAAGTCTCAGGATCCCCCAAGACTGTTTATCAGTGGCGAACTCACTGGGGTATACTGAGCGATGAGGTTTGCAACTCATTGATTAATGAATGATCACCAGTTAACAGTTAAAAACTAATTGCTGGAGACATCGATCCAAAGATGCTGCTGATGTGAAACTATGACTGCCACATCTATCCATTAATCCTGCATTGCTCCAAAGCTTGCATGTGACTTTCCAATAATGGAATCACTTTTCGGGGACCCAGATTGAGATGCCTCTGGTGTATGTGACACAACCATCCTTCCAACAGCAATCCGTGAACTCAACCCTAAATTGATCCATGGGTTGATTCCTGAAAAGCCCTGACTTCCCAACTGGGAGTCAGCACGGGAAAGCATCAGCGCAATGAGCCAGCACACAACGCCTGTCACGGGTGACACGTCCACCAATGGACCGAGCAGCACATCAATCAACTTGGAAAGTAGGGGGGTCTCGCTTCCGACCAAGCAACACATCAACTTGGAAAGTGAGGGGTTCTCGCTTCCACAACTCCTTCCCCCAACCACTGCAGGTCTGTCGTGTATAAATATATACCCTGTTGGTGTTATCCTTTGGCCTTCAGTTCTATCACAGGACTTTACCATGATAGCTAACACCATACATCACTTAAAATATGTTATAAATATGTATAATATATATATATATATATCTTCAATACATATATATATATATATAGTATGTGTGTCCTTTATGATGACCCCGTCCCAGGGCTCATTTGAGCGCCTCATTCACAATGCACAAAGCCAACGCCAAAGTCCATCATCAAGATGGGTCGGGCCTCAGGGTGTTGGAAGCATGAGCTATATTTTGGTAGCTGGTAAAGTCCCATGGAATGGCATGGCGCTTTTATGTATTAATGTAAACACGTATTTATGCATTGATGTAATTCATGTATTTTTGAATTTAAGTACTTATGTATTTCTGTATGCATGTATGTATGTATGTATGTATGTATGTATGTATGTATGTATGTATGTATGTATGTAAATGTATTGTATCTCTGTATGTATGTCTGTATGTATGTATGTATGGATGGATGCATGGATGGATGGCTGGATGCCAGGATGGATGGGTGGGTGGCTGGATGGCTGGATGTATATTTGTATGTAACTATGTATGTATTTATCTATCTATCTATCTATCTAAATCTATCTATGTATCTATGTATCTATGTATCTATGTATTATGTATCTATTTGTATGTTGTTTCTGTGTATCTATGTATCTATGTATCTATGTATCTCTAATATATATATATGTATCTATCTATGTATGTATGTATGTATGTATGTATGTATGTATGTATGTATGTATGTATGTATGTATGTATGTATGTATGTATGTATGTATGTATGTAATGTATGTATGTATGTATCTATCTATCTATCTATGTATGTATCCATGTATGTATGTATGGAATGTATGAATGCACGCATGCATGGATGGATGGATGTGTGGTTGGGTGGTTGGCTGGATGGATGGATGGATGGGTGGGTGGGTGGATGGATGTTTGGATGGATGGGTAAATGGATTTGTGGATGGTTGGATGGATGGATGGATGACCCAGTCCCAGGGCTCACACTGCACAAAGCCAATGCCAAAGTCCATCGTCGCAATGGGTCGGGCCTCAGGAAGTTGGAAGCATGAGATTTGAACTTGTAAAGTCCCCTGGTATGGCATGGGGCACGAGTGTATGCATGTATGTATGTATCTTTGTATGTATGTATGTATGTATGTATGTATGTATGTATGTATGTATGTATGTATGTATGTATGTATGTATGTATGTATGTATGTATGTATGTCTGTATGTAGTATGTATGTATGTATGTATGTATGTATGGATGTATGGATGTATGGATACATGGATGTATGGATGTATCCCTTTAAACATTATTGTTTTAACAGGTGCCCTTTTCTTTTTAGGGCCCAAAAAACGCCAAACAAAGGGCACTTGTTACAAAAACGGCTTCACAGGGTCACGGAGGCTTTTTAAATGTAACACATGTATCTATGTTTGTATGTATGTATGTATGTATGTATGTATGTATGTATGTATGTATGTCTGCATTTTTTGTACATATGTTTGTATGTATTTTATGTATGTATGGATGGATGGATGGATAGATGGATGGATGGCTGGATGCCTGGATGCATGGATGTATGGATGGATGGATGTATGTAACAATGTATGAATGAATGTATGAATGTATGAATGTATGAATGTATGAATGTATGAATGTATGTATGTTTGTAAGTATGTATGTATGTATGTATTTATGTTTGTATGTATGTATGTATGTATGTATGTATGCATGTATGTATGTATGCATTGGATGGCTGGATGGGTGGGTGGGTGGCTGGCTGGATGGATGGATGGATGGGTGGGTGGATGTTTGGATGGTTTGATGGATGGGTGGATGGTTGGATGGACGGATGGATGACCCAGTCCCAGGGCTCATTTGAGTGCCGCACTCACCATGCACAAAGCCAATGCCAAAGTCCATCGTCGCGGTGGGTCGGGCCTCAGGAAGTTGGAAGCATGGGATTTGAACTTGTAAAGTCCCCTGGTCTGGCATGGAACCCAGTGGCATGTACGTATGCATGTATGATAGTATGTATGCATGTATGTATGGATGTAATGCGATGCATGGTAATGTAAGCAACGCAATCCACTGTAATGTACTATATTGTAATGTAGTGGAGTGTAATGTTAGTAGTGTAGGTGTAGTCTAGTGTCATGTCATGTCAAGTAATGCAATGCAAAGTAATGTTTGTCATGTAAAGTATGCAACATGTAACTGATGTACGTATGTATGTTTCCTCTACTCTGTCTAACTATTATCTATTTGTCCACCTATTAATTAATAATATGTATCCTATCTACTATCTGTCTATCTATCTTAGATCTTATCTATCTATCTATCTATCTATCTATCTATCTATCTATATCTATCTATCTATCTATCTATCTATCTATCTATCTATCTATCTATCTATCTATCTATCTATCTATCTATTTATCTATCTATCTATCTATCTATCTAATCTATCTATCTATCTATCTAAATCTATCTATTTATCCTTTTAACTATCTATTTATCTTTTGATCTATTTATCTATCTATCTACTATCTCTCTACCTATCTAATCTACTATCCATCCATCCATCTATCTATCTTTCTATCTATTAATCTATCTATCCATCTATCTATTGGATTTCAAACTCCCAATGCTTATTATAGACTATTCATAGTGTGATTGAATCTGTCTGTGTGCCACCTTACCCACCACATCGTCTAGTTTATTCAGTGCCTCCACAGCTCACAGGATCAGCTCACCACCCACACTTGATTGTCTGAGCTCTCCTGCAATGAGAAGCATTTCCAAAGGTCAGGCCTCAGGCAGCGGTTCCCAATGGACAGGGTGCTCAATATTACTTAACATTTCTTGGTGTAACGAACTCTCACTCACCCCAGACTTTTTGTCCGCCCCAAGACAGTGCATCTGTCAAAGCAACATCTATCCAATGCCGCATATCAATGCAGCCTCCAAAGCAAAGATGGATGGATCTATACTTCATGGCCAAATCTGGCAATATTGTCTGGCTGGCTTCTTCTTCGGAGGCTTTGACGCACTGGGTTTCTTCAATGATGCACTCGGTTTCTTCATCTTTCTCTTCTCCTGCTTTTGACCCTTGAGGACCTTGTCAAGCATTCCAGCCACCTCCCGCAAGCGAATCCCACACACAGCAATCTGACCCTGGATGTCAGCCATCTCCCGGTGTAAAAAGACCAACGCATCTGCAGTGGGACCAGGGTGAAGTTGTTGCAACAACGCATCCAGGCGAGGATCCTCAACACGGTCAACCACAGGCACTGGACTATTGCTCATGGCTAGCAATGCCAAATGAAGATAGGAAGACCGAGGACTGTCTGAGTCAGTGTGCAATTTGAGCCAGAAACATCAACAACCCTTTGACTACAAATGACACAAGCCCAATCTTACGCCAACTGCTTTCAGGCTGTCGTATTAGACACAGAAACATCTGATGCACAAAACAAATAATCTGATACCAATGACATAAATTGGTGCACGTCAATGAGCAAGAATTGGTAGACACTCAGAAGCTCCCTTGCCCATGATTCTGGCCCATGCTGAGAAATCTGAGGACCCAGACAACCAGGCCAAACGAAGCCAACCAATCAGCCAATCAGCGGTCCAGCCTGACACAGACAGAGGCCAATGATCAAATCAAACGTGGTTGGCTGGTTGATCAGTCAGTTGGCTTTTATTTGTCAACCCCAGCTGTCATCATTTACTTACGTTAACTCAGAATGATGATGTGATGTACATGATGTACATTACTAAATGCTTTCAATAATCATTTGACGTCATCTCAGGTAGACCAGTGTCAACCCAACAGCCACCTCACTCACAACTGTTGTCAAATAATAACTTGCTTCATTCAATGGTGGGAAATTGGATAGTAGCTTCATTCAATCAACATCTGGAAGCATAGTCCCGCCTGAGCGAGAAAGGCCTGGACACAGCAGCTCGTAGACGATGAAGACAAAACAGGGCCTCAATCAAGAACAGGATCTCACAAATCTTGACTGAAACGAAATTCTGGTGGTTAGTGCATTGTGGAATGCTTCCCTCAACTCTGTTCATCTCTGCAACATTGATGCCAGCTAGAGCTAGTAGGCTAGGCAGACAACAAACAAACTCCAACGCATTCACATCCCAAGGATTGAGTCCCAAACCACCACGACATCGCTGAAGTCGAATGGCCGAAGCCAAGGCAGCCACACCAACCTCAATTCCAACAGACATACCAATAAGAATTGCTGGGAGGGGGGAGGGAGGGGAATTTTGACTTGCACTTCAAGTCGTGTTGAATGCGCCACGCTAACCGACAGACAAACTACAAACCAATTTCCAACACCAACCCACCTAAACCCAATACTGATATAGACCATGATACGTTCAGCAAATGTTTATGCATCCAATGAAGTCTCCCAAGCAATCCAGTGATATCTTAGCTCCTGACAATCGCTGTGTAGAAAGTGCCACCCAAGTCGAAGATGAAGAAGATGAAGTGGACCTCACAAAGACACCGAAGAGATCAAACCAAACCAAGGGGTAACCAGGTGACGTGGGAGAGGATAACATGAAGGCACAAGCGAATATTATCATACATTGCTCCCATCCAATTTGAGGTTGAAACCAGGTTTGGGAAGCAGCAGCTTCTCATGAGGCCATGGACCTGGGAGGAACCATGCATTCCCCAACAATTTCTACCCTCTCTACAACATGACAGCCACGATGGTGCACTGTAGTTGGGTTCAATTGAGCCCTACACCTGGATCACAGGAAAGGCACAAGTGACAACGGGATAAGGGAAATCAGTGGTCACTAGAATATCTACAGTACAGTATGTTGATCTGGCAAAATAGCTGCGGTTGGCAACCAACGAGAAGCACCTCATTTTACTCATGATTGGTGGTGGAAAGAGCACATTGACAAGGTTTGAGGGCCAGCAACTGGAACTGCACTCATTGACTAATGTTGCCCACGGTCCTTCAGTCGGTGCGACGACGAGTGCGCCTTCCACCGGCACTCTGAGAATTGGCATTGTCCTGCAAGTAGCAAATTATATTGATGATGACATGATTGCACCCGTTAGGAGTAATTACCACCAACCATTGATGATGTTTGGCAATCCACACTTCCCACATGGTTGGGAGACCATAGCAACAGTAAGTCCTGCAACATTTGAAACACAGTACGATGACGACGTGGTTGAGCTGGAGCCGCTTCCGATGAAGATGATGAGACAGCACTGCTAGCGCTGCTAGGATCAGCAGCAGCAGTAGTAGTAGAAGGTGCTGCAGCTCCCGCACCAAAACCAGGCCACCCAGGGTCTGCTTCATATGGAGCCAAATTGTTTGCCCCATCCTGCCACAATATTGAAATAATCTCAATTAATAATGGACCTGATTATTTACCCTTATTTACCTACTACTTTCAATAGCTTAACAAGAATGTGATTGGCAATGCTAATGGCTAAACTCCCTTATCTGCCCAAACGTTTTATCAGCCCAAGTCCGGAAGGTCAACCTGACCAGGTGGTGGGAGTGATGCAATCATCTGAGCTGCAAAGGCTTCCAACTTTCCCTGAGCTGCATCGGTCATGTTGGCATGCTCTTTGGAAACCTCGTGAGCGAACCGCACAGCCTCACCAAATTGGCGAGGATACGCCGAGCTTTGCCCAAGGTTCTCCTTTTTGCCAGTGACCCACCTGAGAGGCAAGCAGCGTCGAGGTATGTATTGTATGTATGGATGGATGGCTGGATGCATGGATGGATGGGTCGCTGGATGGCTGGATGTATGTATGTATCTATGTATGTATGGATTGAAGCCAGTGCCAAATATATCCATCTATCCACCTATCTATCTATCAGTCTAAAATAACTATATTATATATAAATATACATGTTTACTTTCTCTTTAAATTCTATCTATCTATTAATATTATGAGTCTATCCATCTATCTAGATATCTATCTATATAATCTAAGTCTGTCTATTTACCTATTTATCATCTATCTATATATCTATCTATATTATATCTATCTATCTATATATCTATCTATATATCTATCTATCTATCTATCTATCTATCTATCTATCTATCTATTTATCTATCTATCTATCTATCTATCTATCTATCTATCTATCTATCTATCTATCTATCTATCTATCTATCTATCTTTTTTACATATATATATAATTATATTTTGTTATATCCCACTGATCTATTAATTATTAGTCGATCAATCTTTTTTATGTATCTAAATAACTATATATCTATATATCTAATTAAGTTGAAACAACATACGTTTACCAATGTATATATATATATATACTATATACATGTGTATATAATATTTGTTTATCTGTCTATCCATCTATTTACTTTTCTATCGATCTATACTATCTATCTTTCTAGTATCTACCCATCATCTATCAATCAATCTATCTATCTATTGAACCAGCTATCTATCTGTCTATCTATCTATCTAATATCAATCTACTATCTAGCTTATCTTTCACAATCTTTCATAATCTATCATAATATATCATAATCTATCTATCTATCTATCTATCTATCTATCTTTCTATCTATCTATCTATCTATCTGATAGTCTATTTATCTATTTGTGTATTTGTCTGTTTATCTTTTTATCTATCGATCTATCTATCTATGTTTGTATCTATGTATGTTTGTATGATGCGTTCATCAGACCATCCTCCCATTGCTAAATGCAGGCAAAGCTTCACTTTGCCTTTGACCATCAAGGCTACACTGGATCGTGCCCTTGTCTCTCTCCAAGCAAGCCTGTGGATCTCCAACAAAAATTGTAAACCCCTCCAACACCCCCTCAATTCAACCGGCTTCGCGCTCGATTGTCCAAATGTTCTCAAGTAGACAACGATGCGAGCTGGGTTGGGAATGTGCGGCAAGACGTCAAGGTGGGCTTTGATGCAGGGGAACTCGAACAACAAGCTGTTCAACTCAGATCCAATGGCGGGCACAATGGTTGCAAAATCCAATTGCACAATTGAATATGGAAAGAGGCAATTGCTTTTGAGTCATGGTAACAAACTGGAAAGGTCCGACACCGTCAAACACATGCCTACAATACAACAACATCAACAACATACTAATGAATATGAACTAGTCACGGGATTCTCCACTAGCCACTCCAATCCAAGCCAGATGCACATTGGAATGAGAATGTCTCCCACAACGGTAGCTGTCGCATTCCCAGTTTGCACAAAGGGAACGCGTGCGTTGCCAAAAATGTTGTCCTCATCTGATCTGGACCCCCAACCCCACAGTCAGTGGCTTAACACTCAGTGCCAGCCAAGACTAGTGATTATTACAGACTGACTAAATGCACACAACCTTTGCTGAAACTAATCCTAGTGGCAGGTGTGCGCCCACTGGTGTGGGAAGACACGAATCGCAGAAATGACGAGCAGGTTGGCTCTAGCAACGCGAGCCCACCCCACACTGTGAAGCACAGCATCAAACAGCATTCCCTCAAGCCACGCTGAACATGGATATTGTGAGTGGGGTCTCTGCGGATGTCGAAAACATTCCTTCCAGCAACGCTACCCACTCCTCCAAACACTTCCACATACTCGAATGTCTCCACATTCATCTTTTGAAAGTGCTGGGCTCGCTCCCGTCTACCTACCCCAAGCACAACCAAAAACAATGTTGGGTGCACAGTCTGCATTTGATGTATGTATGTAGGTAGGTAGGTCTGTATGTAGGTATGTAGGTATGTAGGTATGTAGGTGGGTATGTAGGTAGGTAAGGTATGTAACAAATGTAGGTAGGTAGGTAGGTATGTATGTATGTATGTATGTATGGTCAGTGGATTCCTAATGAAACCTACAACATATCTCAAATTGATGATGATGATGATGATGATGATGATGATGATGATGATGATGGTATGTACCATGTAGGTATGTATTCAAATATCCCACAAACCAATTCCAATTCCAAAGCCAAAAATGGTGCCAGATTGATTTGGCGAGGTGCCATTCTCTGTCTCTAGCCAGGGGTAGAGTCCAATCAACCACGTCTGCAACTGCAGCAAAGTCAACGCAGTCATGCCAAGCAGCAACGTCGGTGGAGGTAATCAGGAGGGCACTTGAGCAGAGCAAAGGCTGTTGGGTGGAGTCAGCAGTGATGATCCCTCAGAATATTGACTAGAGACTTGCCCTTGGTTCGTGAATCCTGAATATTTCCCTCTGAATTGGAGATGGTAACATTCACTCTGAAATCCCTGAGATGGATACTTCACCTGAGATAGTACGTAAATCTGAAAGAATGCGCATAAAGCTCCCTGACAACAGCCAAAGGATGACACCAACAACTTCTGATGTTTTCGAATTGATGGAATTGATGAGGTTGAAAATAAATTGGCTATGTGACACAAGCAACCATGCAAAAACAAGACATGGGTAGGTGAACATATGGTGGTTTCTCGAAATAAGGGTACTGTACCCCCAAATCATCCAATAAGAATCATTGTTCAATGAAACTAACCATTTCGGGGTTCCCCCATTTTGAGAAACCGCCATATCAACAGTGTTCACCCGCGAGATGATGACCAGGGCATCGATCCACAGCCATAGAATAATGACGAAGCATCTAAGTGGGAAGTTGTCTAACAGGAATGATGGGTTTGAAACAGCAAACAGTTAGTTGTCTAACAGGTTGAAACTACAGTTCATTGAAGCATAGATTCATTATGACGGATGATGGGTTTGAAAGAGCAAACAGTGTAAAACAATGGGTTGACGATACCATGATTGCGCGCATCATGCCACTCGATGACGAGAATTTTCACCACCAGAAGCAACGAGTCAATCGGGCAGTGGTTAAGGCTGAGTTGTTGGCATGTTATGATCTGATTCTCGGTATACTATGTACTTGGCCTTATCATGATCATGATATGAGTATCTAGTAGAGTAGATATCAAAGTCCAAGAACACATTTCAGTCCTCTCACTTCAGGGATTTCTGCTCAATTTCACATATTTGAGTTGTTGTGTATGGTGCAACCTGGTAATGCCACATGACTAGCATGTGAAACTCTCCAATCAGCTGGTTACAAGCTGTAAGCCAGAAAAACCAACGGCTGGCGCCGCAGCGGCTGGATCGACTTCCTGAGCGAGCCATGAGGACTACGGCAAGAACTGCTATGCCAAGTACAACTCCATCCATCACAGTTTCCAGCGAGTGTGGAACCTGATTTGCGGCGTCGCGAAATTGGGCCCTGGGAGTGTTTTGGGACGAACTTGTTTGCATCCCAAAATCGATTGGTTATTGTGATAGATGATGCTTTTTTGCAGGGATTTGGTGTGTCTTGAATTTAATTTGGGTTTTTGAAGATGATTCCTGACCATAAAAATTGCATAATTTGGCAATGACACTGGTGCCAAGTCAATCTTGGTGTGGACCACGTATAGGGGTCACTGTTGTGGGTAAGCCCAGTGGGGTTGCAACCCTGGTGAGACGCTTGATCCCACCATTCCTAGGGGAAAACCCAGGAGAAGCAGCTACTTAGCCTTTGGTAGATTTGCCTAGCAATGGAAATTTACCATATTTGATATGAATAAACCCTGGGAAATAGCTGATTTGCCATTGCCAAGTTAATTTGCCAGAGGGATCCAGAGGGTACCAAGTAGGATAAGCCACCCGGGGAGCCACAAAGTAAACATGTAGGTCAGAAGCGGATTCATGGTTTTAGCATAGTTTTGTGTTCAACCTTGCAGCATACTATAGTATAGTGATGTATATTGTATATGTATATGCGCATATGACGCAGACCGCATATTTGTGTATTTCATAAAACAAAATCAGCAAGAACAGTGGTGTTTGACATCCATGGTATCAGTCAACAACTCAAAAACACGTTTCCTCCTAGGTGTTTGTTTGATTGCAGGTCCATGATTATTGGTGAACTCCCAATGCATCCATGGAGTTATTTACGGCCTGTGATTATTAATATTTGCCAAGATCTGATATAGATAATGTATTATATTGGAGAATTACTATCTATAACTACTAATATATTACTAGTCTAATAGGAGCACCCAATTTGTTTGTTTGCTCCCAGCTCCAGCACCAGCACCAAGGCCGTTGCAGTGCATGGTACCAACTATGTCTATGTGGTGGGCAACGTGGCCTTTGACATCGTTGGACACATGTGGCTCGGTGGCGCCGGATGGATTTGTGGGCAACCTGCCATGTAGATTTGCATTAACTAGTAGCCATGATGGTTAAGCATCAGCAACCATCAGCAACCAACACCCCTGTGGGACTTTCTCAGTTGCGATTAGTAGATTGTTAATAGCAAATAGAGTTTGGAATAGCTTAGAGTGATAACAACAGCAAGATCTTACTTACAGTACAATGATAGTTCTTCTTAGTACAGCATTTGAATTCGTGTAGCGACAATGGTCATGAACACCACTTCATCCATTTAACATGCAAATCTAGAATTCCGCCAAGCCGCCTTGATGAGCGGGGCACGGTTCAACTCTTGAACGATAACACAGGCCGGCACTTTGGTCCAGCGGAAAGTGATTGGCAGGGAAGGCAGAACTGGGTTGGACAGGAGCACCCGTAGTTTTGGGTTGGACAGGAGCACCCGTAGTTTTCAACTGGCATTTCTTTGGTTATTTGCTATAACACATGATTTGGCCTGTAGAACACATAGCACATGTTGTTTTGTCAGTGGAAGCTTAGTTTTTGATGGGGATCAGGGGGTCATATTCACGCAGTGCTTTTGGCGGGGGGTGATGTGTATTGTTCACACAGATGGTGATGTTCCTTGATGGTCATGGATGCTCCAAAAGGGGATTCAGAATCATGGCTATCATCCAATCCACTGATGATTGTCATCAATGCGTTTTTTTGGGGGGTATTTATTATATATACATATATAGATAGAATTAGCGTTTTCTGAAGGATCCCTGTTTGATAAAGCAGTCGTCTGTGCTTACAGCTTGCTACATTGGCGTCAATCCACTATGAATTCCCTAGTTACATCCTATGAATTGGTGATTCATCCGAACCTAACTTGTTTTTTCGGCTCGTACACAAGAATCCATGCATACACACATACTGTAAAATAGGGGACCCCCCAAATCATCCATTACTAGTCATTCATAGTAATAAACCAACCATTTTTGGGGGTCCCCTATTGTAAGAAACCACCACATCAAACTTACAAAAGCGGTGGATCGGGCGGATGCCGATGCCCCAGGTTCTTCGTGGAGACAGGCATGGAGATGCTGCTTGGCCAGCAGCGCGTGGCAAGCTCTCATGTGACGGGGCCAATCATGTTTCACCTATGGTTGACCCAGGGTTAATAGTGATGGTTAATGATGATTATTTGATGCTTGGTGGTGCTTAGTCATGGTTGACAGTGGTCTGTGATAGATTGATTGTGGTGGCTTGCAAATGGTCGATGATGATTAAAAGGGATAAAAACCAACAAAAAGAGGCACATACAAAACTGCGTAGCTTGATATGACAGCAAGCACCGTCGGTTGATGGTCAGTTGATAGTCATTGACAGTCATTGATCACTTACTGATGGCACTGGAGTAATCCATTCCTGGTTTTGAATTGTAAATTAAAATTCATGGTGAACCAGTTGATTCACTATCACTGATGATGCTTAGTGAATGATAATGGATTATTAAGTTCAGTAAATACATGTAATGGTAGACATCATGGTTTTAATGGGAAACTTACAGATAGCATACCAGATAACAAATGCACTAGCTGGTTAGCAAGTTAGCTGGTTGACAAGGGGCACTTGTTTGACAATCAAGATACATCAACAGGTTCTCCAACTGACAAGGGTCCATGATGTGTAATGGCCGGTACTGGTATGATGGTTGATCATGGCTGATACTCATGGCTACGGTAGATATTACTAGGTTGTTAGGTAGCTTTGTCTAAACTTAGAAGTGGGCACCGCCATCACCTCAAAACTGATTGACCTATTCATTGAATGGTTCGCGGACTGATCAACGGGTAGCTGCGCGTAGCCTAGGTATTTCTGTACACGTTGCAAAACTCTGATGACCCTGGTGCCGGATGGGATGTATGCAGACGTTGTTTGGCTTGTATGAGTTATTCAGCATGAATGTAATAGGAAATGCGTAGATACATGATTATAAATGATTAG
The DNA here is from genome assembly GCA_009767595.1 of Symbiodinium kawagutii. Classification (NCBI taxonomy): domain Eukaryota; class Dinophyceae; order Suessiales; family Symbiodiniaceae; genus Symbiodinium; species Symbiodinium kawagutii. The sequence goes on along the minus strand of VSDK01029441.1, from coordinate 30,301 downwards.
GATAAAACCAGCAGCAGATGGTGGATGTCTTGTTTGGAACTTTGATTGCCAGAGACTAGCTACTTTAGTATTTGTTTTTTGGATCAGCGGTTCTATTGCAAGAGTCCATTCATCCTTTTATCATGTGCTGAGATGATGAGCAACAGCGCTGAATCGGTGTTGAACTCCGCATTCGAGAAAGTACTACACTCGACTGGGAGAGAACACCTCCACCCAAGGTTTATAGGTTTCAAGAACTGTCAGCCATTTCTCATAGAGCCGACGCGGACTCGTCGGACCCGATTACCTATATCATATCTTATATCATATAATTTCATAACTATCATATAACATTTAATTTTTAAGTTAATAGAATTAATTATATATGATAATGAATCATATTATTTTTTACAGATACAGTATACAGCATCATACGATACATTTACACATGTTATGTTTTTTCCATTTCTGATTCATGTGTGTTATGTTGTCCCCTTGAGGACAAACATGTCCAGCATGGATGACACTGGGTTCTTGGATGATGTTGTGCTGCACGAGAAGGATGCTGGAGGAGTGTTTCGATGCAGCGGCGCCACGGAGTCTGATTGCACCATGGTCAAGAAGTTCAAGTGCTTCCTCTGCCACTGCATTTGCTCCGCCACGGAGAAATGCTTTGGAAGGACCACGGATTGAAATCCTTTTTGATGCAAGGAGTCTGGCACAAAAGGCCATTTTTGACTGGCGCAACAAATGGTCAGCTGCCTGTGACAGATCTTCTTGGCTTTGCTGTTAGGATTCAGAACAAGCACTTCTTATTCTGCATTGCCGTTTAGGACACAGAAGTGTTTGCCAACTTGCATAGAATTGCCCCTGCCGGATTTACATCAACAACCGTCTTTTGTTCCAGACGTTCGAACAAAAATGTTTTGCAAGCGAAGTGATGTTGCTGAAGTGGCGAGGATACCACGAGTCCTATCCCAGTTCCCGGTGCTTTTGTGGAGCTGGTAGGGGGCGGCGGTTTAGGACAATGCTACTGGCAAGATACTTTCTTTCTCCCTGGAACATGCACGCTCTTCGTCAATAAGGTGCAATTTATTAAGCCGTATTGCACCTGGTAAATATTGATTGTCAAGGGTGGCATCTTGCTATGTTTGGCAACATTGATGTTGCTATGCACCAACGTTGGCAATGTGCACAAAACTCCAGGTGTATGAGAGAACATTATATTGTTGGGGTTGTCAGTTTCAACGTTCTAGCCTTCCGCAGAATAAGCATTTGCAGCTTGTATAAAGCCCTGCTAGTGTCATCAGCCGGCATGATCGCTCCGTAACCATCATCAACAAACTGTTTGACTGTCATGAATATGAAATATTATTCAAAGTCCTGATCCAATTTTATTCATTTTCACCCATTATGAATCATTTATTGACCATCGTGAAACAGTAGTGAGCACATTTAGCGATCATTGCCCATCATTGATCGCTTGGATCCCAGCAGTATGTGGCACCAGCCCCGAAGAATGTTTCCTCAGCTCCCCTAGGCACAACGTCCTTGAGGGAAACTTGGCGGTTGCAGCCTCAGTTGTTTCTGGTTCACTCCATGCCCTGGCATAGGTTTCTCATGGTCACTACAGGGCCGATTTCTATGCCAGTTGGTGCTGGTAGCGGATGATCGTAGCGAACAAACTGGTTGATATGGAACAGCAGCAACTATTAGTTCGTATCCCCCATTGTTGCCGGGATTGCCAATCATAGCTGTCTTTTGTATAAGGGATAACAACAATAAGAAAGTGAATTAGTTGGAGTTGCTGGTTGGCAAAACATGTTTATACATTTTTGTTCACTAACAGAATTGTTTTGACTCTTGCGGTGCATCTCTTTGCAGGGTCCAGAAGTCACAAATTGAGTCTTCAGCGACCTTTACGGGTAGAATGAAGTAGGAAATTGATATACGTGCAATGGTACACATTCTTGACCAAATAGTCCTCAAGACTTTGTTGCCAGCATGGGGTGAACATATTTGCATACATTCATATAGCGTGTTTGGGCAGATGTCAAGGTGGGGCCAGGCTTAGTAGTGCAGATGGACTGCCAAGCGGAAGCAGGGCGCCCCGCAGCCCCTGATCTCTTTTCGCTCAGGTGGGTGCAATTCCTTTGCTCAGTGGCATGTTGGAGAGTGATCAGGAGCCACTGCTACATGGTTGGTTTGGGCAATTCTTGACGATGATCAAGCGTCCAGCACGACCAGCAAGAATAGAGTAGATTCATATGGTTGAGAATGATTGATTATGGTTAATAAGGATGATCGATATTTGTTACGGTCGATGACCCAGCAAAGGGTCGATGACCCAACAGAGCGGTTGATGACCCAACAAGAATGGCAAATACTGATTGACAAACAGGGTTGAATTGACAATCCAGCAAGAATGACAAGCAATAGTTGAGAACAACGGTTTCCTATAAAACGATTCAGCACTGTTCCTGAACACCTGATCAGCTAACAGCACAGTTTACAATCCACCATGGTCAAAGGTAGCAGTTGCATGCGGGAATTGAAACGTGGAATCCCCGTGGGATTTATTTGACAGGCAGACGAGTTGGGGGCATGGCTTCTAAACAACGGTTGTTTTGATCATCCAGTTGTCGAGTTCACGCTCGCCACGACGTTGACCACATTTCTGCTGGGCTGTAATGACCAGCAGTTGGATGGGAATCATGATGAACGAGGTTTAACAACATGAGGAATGGATGAGAATGGTTAGGAACTACCTACCTACCCAAGGTTTCATGGCTTTTCATTTGCTGCTGATGCCTAAACTGTAGTGCAAGTTGGGCTGGAGGGTTGCGCCCCTACAAGGTGCTTTGATCGTTTCACCGAATCATAGATGACGTTTGCATCATGGCTTTTTGGTGATCAAGCAACCCTTTGATATGGTCATGGTGTGCAGGTACCTTTGTTATATATTACATTGTGTTTGAAATCATGAATCCACTATTGACTGTTAAGCATGGTTCATCACCAGCTATCACCCATGATTCATGATGGCCACGATGTTTATTGAAATTGAAGTTTGCCTGGATATAGTAGTTGATTGTCACCATTATCACTCTTCCATTGTTCGCAATGATGGTTGATCACTCTCAGTGATCATATCATTCCATCCCAAGAACCCCATGGAAGATCCACCCAATGCATCACTGCTGCATGATATGCTCGTGGAGGAGCCCGCGGGATTCTGGACTGCTGCACCCAACAACGTTTGGCGCGACAACGTGGGGCGCTCGGTGGGTGAGCCATGCTTGCCGTGGTCCGAAGCCTGCGGAAGCAACCAGGGATCCAAAGATTGCAGTGGTTCCCTTGATGACCAAAGGACGGTCATGTAGGCACAATGTGTGGTAGTTGTTCATTACATCAGTTTTATCTTGTTCTCTACATGTAGGAGCTGCCACGGTGTGATCGTCCTTCCCTGTTGATTCCTGCCCAAGCCGCAGGCTGTGGATCAGTGAACCCCTCTAGATGTATTGCTGCTAGAATCCGCGCCTCAAGCGAAAGAGTCATCGATTCCGGATGTTCTAACAGAAAGTTGGCCAACGCACATCGAATGACACAATTGGATGAGTCATGACACTATTGGATCTTACCTGGTGAATCAGATGATGGCCAAGAGCCCTCGCTGATGTTTTGATCGAGTATGATTCAGTAGATCTATTCAGACCTGAGGATTTGCGACAATGCTCAACGCGCCAACGCTCCACCTGGTTATCTATGCATTGATATGTGCATTTAGATTTGGATGTGTATACATGTGTATACAACATACATTTCCTGGTAGACACATACTATCATATACTGGCCCATACAAGTATACACATAGATCTACTGTCTTGCACATATACCCTACACAAGTGTACCCATATATTACATGTGGATCATCATAGATCAGACATGTACATCACATCCATGTCTTGGTAGCAACATCTACCCCCGTGGCCAGAACTCACATCTTTGTGTGGCCCCGAGGTCGCAGTCACCGGTTCAGATGGATGGTATTTCCAGTTGCGACCTGGCGGAAGGTGATTTCCAGGGAGCCTGGTGGCCACCTGGTGGCCACGGGGGGGGTGGATCGAACATGACGTGTGGTGATGATGATGATGATGATGATGATGATGATGATGATGATGATGATGATGATGATGATGATCTGAGAATTAGGATGATCACCTTCACTTGGAAGTGAATGAATTGATGATGTGGCTAAACCTTTGGAAATGTTCATCAGGTTCGTTGGGTAACGAAGTGGTGAGGGTAGAGCATATAGCAGAACATACAGCAAGTGGACCCATGAGGAGAGTCGTGTTGCGGAGTCAAAAGGTCCGTGATTGACCAAAATTAGGACCTACGATATGGATAATAGCGATGGAACAGGTTTTTGGTTACAGCACGTATTGCCAGACCATTTCCAGTAAACGGTTTTATGAAGCTCCATGCATTTCCATTCCTTAACATAGCACATGTTTTGCAAAGTACTTGCGTATTTCAAGAACCCCCAACACTACCGCGCACATCCATGCACTAGGACCGCAAGAAACCACAAAGGCAATGCTCAAGATGAAGCAATGTTTGGCTGAAAGGTGCGGGTTGAGAGACAAGGGGATACGGTTGACAATTTGTTTGCACCCAATTGTTTGTTTCACAATCAATGACTATATCACGGGGAAAATCAAAATCTAGAAAGAAATGTGCACAAATATTGCCAAGAACTAGAAAACATCTGAAGTTCTCCAACTAGAAAGGCATGTCAAAGAATCACAGCAAGAGGTGGACATGCTAGTTCGAGTGACAATACCCCGGTTGACAGTGCCCGGCCACTTGAATGTCACCCAGACATGGTAGATGCCATCAACTTACTTTAAAACTTTGACAGACATTTTACACTGGTTCTGTCAATGTTTACTACCAGAAGATACCAGAAGTAAATCAACTTACTTGAATTGTTGACAGAACTTACTTCCAGATTACCAGCTTAATTCTTGAATTCACTACCAGAAGTATGACTGAGAGAATACCAGAAATCATGACTCATTTGGTACTAAAACTCATTAAGACTACCAGTTCAATTCTCAAAGTACCTTCCATAATTACCTTAATTTGAAGACTACACTCTGCTAGTAAAACTCATTACGACTACCAGTTTAGTTCTGGTTTTCACTGCCCTGGTGCCGTTCAGGAAGACCCACCTCCTGCCTCGTTGGCGTATCCCGTGGTGGGGGCACTGAGGCCGGGCACCCCCATCTCGCAGAACATGGATGTCTACAAGGCCTGCCATTGGCGCCCGGCAGGTGGCCATGTGGGACATTTACTGCACGGGATCGTTGTCACCGTGGTCATAATATATAGCCATTATCACGATTATAATCATCGTGATGATCGTCATCACCATCATCATGATGATGATCGACAGAATCATCGTATCTCTGTGATTTTTGTTGTTCAATGGTTATGAATCACCATAAACCATCATTGACGAATCATTTTCATGAACTTTGACAATATTTGGTCTATGAGCCATGATCGCACCAATCTTCAAGAACGGCAACTGCTCAAAGAAACTGACATTGGGCTGCACATTGCTTCCACAATGCTATTTGCGGCCACTCCCAAAGACATGATTTCCGAGTTTGTATGAGGGTCGAAGCCACCAGTTGGTCAATTTCGATCATAAGCAGATCACCTTAATCACCAGTGCTGCACTTCAAGGATGGGTGTTCTGGGTTGAAAGCACCAATGAGCAGCTTTGAGGAAAAACATGGTTCTCAACAAGCAGAGGGAGTTTCTGTATGTTTTTTTATGCTCATTCTGCCTAGTCAAACCGACAAATGAGTGTGAAATTGCGACCTATAACTCAAGCTGTTCGAACATGTGGTAGCTGCTACTGCAAAGCTGTTGAGGATTCTGTGATGATTCTTCTTGGGATAATTGCTAAAGGTTCCACAGCGAGATGACGCTTGTTTTACAATGGGCTGGGACTACCTGTGTTGGTGGCTCGCCCAGATGCAGTGGAAACAAGAACTGTGAACAGTTGACGTATACGCAGAAGCCATTGATAAGAGGGAGATCGTTGGTTGTTGCGTATCAACCAGCAACGCTGAACGATCTACTCAGTAATTAGTTTTAGTTGGATAGTGCAGTAGTACCGTAATTAGTAGTAGTTTTCCGCGGTTAATACCAACATGAACATAGTAGCCTTGGTAGCCGTTGATGAGTACAGTACTGGAACGCTAGCACGAACCAATGTTGCCCACAAGTTGTTCATGTTCCTTGGCGTTTGCTTGTCCAACTTTGCTCTTGACAGTATCCTCTAATCCGACATGTTTCTAAGGGAAGTGTGTTTTTTATGCTTTTTTTTCTGTTGTTGATGTGTTCTACATATTTTTGGGTTAAGAAGAATTAGTTGGGAATAAATGATGTTCATAGTCAGTAATGATTCATCATCATTAGTTACTGGGTAGAACAGTGCAGGTTTTTAGGCGAAAAAAGGAGTTCTCTGAACTTGTGAATTGGCACGGCATGCTGTACCGTTACCTTTTGCTTTTCATCATTGCGAAATATTGTTATTGATACCCCAAGTCGGTCGCGCCGCATCAACATTTCGCCAGCATTACCGTCTGATGATCTGCATTCGACCAACGCCATTGTCATTATCGTCATCACAAATCAAACTTCTTGTTATCGCTCTTGCTTGTGTGGGTTCTCTTTACGCACCCCACAATGTTTGATTATATAGTGTTGTGTCTAGCTATCAATTGTTCGAAACCATTGAGACCAGCTGGTGGATTCTTGGAAATGGGGTCCCAATTTTTAGGGGTCCCAATTATGCTTAGTAATAAGCCAACCATTTTAGGGGTCCCAATTTTTGAGAAACACCTCAGTAAGCCCTTAACCTTGAACGTTAGTGGTATAGCCCAATCACTACCCGAATGTTACCAAGCTACTAGCTAGCATTTACTGTAACAGCGGCTATACCACTTCCTGATGGTGAATAGGGTTTGATGATGGTCAATGATGGTTTCTGATCAATCAAAGTTGACAATGAATTATCGTGATTCTTAGCAATTTGTTATCAAGTGTGGAGGCTTACCTAATCAAAACAATGGTGACAGTTTTCAACAAACAATGATACCAGGTTGCAATCGTGAGATCATATCTAACAATCAATATTATTTATCACATGGTGAATGAACCATTGCTCACCTGAAAAGCCAAATATCATAATTAGGATATTATGGTGATGGGTATAAAGCATTATTAGATAACATCAACCATCATCAATCCGTTTGGTTAATGAAGCATTGCTGAAACACGCGCAGCCCCAGCCCCTTCTGGCACAACACCGCACCGCTGCCGCAGAACACCATTTGCCCCGTGGGTGACCGCATTGGCGATTGGAAGCGCAACCGATGTCATCACTTGGCAGGTCCTGCTGCTGTTGCAGGGGGTTTGGTTGGTGGCCTTCAGCGTTGTTTCACACGGCATAGTGGTGAACAATAGAGAATAGCCATGAATAACCATGGATAACCAACAATACTGATTCAACAACTACTAGTTGGTGGTTTGAAAGATTTCGTTGAGGGTGCACAAGAGGAAAATTGATTGAAATGCGCCACGCTTGTGGCAGGTGACCCATATCAAAGTGTCGCATGAGGACTGCAGCTTTCTGCAGATGCATCGTCCTTGGTTCACCTTGGCTCACGGCTAGAACAGCCTTGACGATGGCATCCAGCTTTGACGTGGCTCGAAAACCACAAACATGCTCACCACTTCCTGAGCATTGAAACTTTCCGAACAGGGAAGCCATTAACGAGCTGTTTGAAAAGTCTTTTTTTGTGACGAGCTGGCTGCTTGCACGCCGACAGTGGATGATTCCCGTGCTCGTGAAGTACACAGTATGGCTGCAGCGCCAACGCCGATGCGGCTGCTTGGGTGTGCGGAGGCTGAATCCTGACAAGGCTTGGCGTGACGCCCCAAGAATCATCAAGAATCTCAATATAAACGCCGTCGCTCAAATTATCAACGTTGCTGTCCTTTGATGTCTCTTATATCTTTGCAAGCCGTGGGGCCCCATGGGTGGATCTCCGACGAACGGGCTCGGCTTTGCAGGTCTTTACCTACGTCGGCGTCAACCACCGCGGCTACGCCTTTCTTCAGGCCGGTGTTGTACGTGCGGCGCGCGGATTCCTTCGTTATTCTCTCACCACGGGCCTCAAGCCAATGAAGGTCGCAGTCTGGGGCTTGGCAATTTTGCAGGTCCACAGACAAATCTGACTGGAGCAGCAGTGACCACGCATGGACGGGCGCTGTGTGGGCCTGCCGAAGGCATCTTTGAGAATGTCTTTGGCCGTGCGTGTTGAAGTTGCAGAGCTGAGAAAGTTGATAAAACATGTTCCCTCCAACCCCCTGGTTCGCCCACCCCTTAGCATTCATCAACATGTTGAGTGGTCCAGGGGAAGCTTATCACAGAGTTTTGCCATAGTTACATATTTATTAAACAATAACGTTTACATAACGGGCGGTGATGACGTTAGTATTGTGGTTGTGGCTAACGATGCTAACGATATTATTTTGGTTACATGATGACTTACAATTGCAAACAATGGATTGATCATGCCGGTTAATCATGGTAAGTGGTTAGTGACGGTTGCTGCTGACTACTGAGGGTTGATAAACATCAATTATGCTTATGTAATTGACATGTTTTCAAAGGTGTCACAACACATCAACACAATTAGTTATCAAATATATGTTTTCGGTTTCCGGTTGGTTGTATGTCTTGTCAACATGGTTACAGTTCGTATAGTCCACATTTGTCAACCACCACAATCATGATCCCCGAACTTCAACTACCGTCGTTGACTTGTTGGCTATGGGTGTTGGTTGCCAACAAAGAAGCGTTTGTTCGTAGACAACGGCAATGTCCTGCAGTCCCAAGTCCTAAGTATCCAGTAATCATTCCGACACCATAGCCCGTCGGAATCTTAACCTCCCATATGGTCAGTTGCTGGAGGTGATGACGACCACGGGTTGGTCATTTGCCTTTGGTGTCATGGTGATGTTTCCTAACAAACCAGTCGAATCAGTCTTGCGAATGGGTTGCCATTTTTATCGCCACTAGTCGCGATCACTAGCACATGTTCACCAATCCCCGTGATGCAAATGCTAGTTTATATTTGTACCAGATTCATATTGAGATTGTCACCCAGGCATGGGAAACCATTCGATGAATGGCTCCGTGTTCGAATCCAACAAAAGTATTCACGCTGGTTGATGCTACGAGATGCCAAGAAAGATGGTGATGCCGATCGCATATGTTAAACAATGGTTTCATGCGTTGGCACAGCAACAAAACCGTAGCACGCAGTTGGTTAAGTTGAACGGCTGTTTTACCAGGCAGTATTAACCAGTGATTGACCCCGCTTACAGGAAATGGCCAAACAGCTTTGTACTTGTACTTATTTTTGACCTTTTATCAAATGTTGCTTCCCTGGCTGCGTTCTCTACCAGAAGGCCAGACTGAGGATGGGGTGCCACCCTGCGTTGATTTCAGATTTTTGTCCAAATAACTTTGTGGTTCTACGGAAATCACTGTATGAACTTATGGTCGATGGTTGATAAGGCCTTTATAATAGTGGTTTACTTAAACTGTTTATATACTGGTTAACAATGATAAATACTGTTGCATTTGTCCTGTATGAGCTCCTCAATACTGGTTCATTATGAAGGTACTGGCTTGCATAGTGGTTAACAATGCGTTTTGAGACAGGTCGGGCCATCAACAGGTCATTCAACTGGGCAGTGAATCTTAGGCATGACGCGAAGTAGATACGACAAAGTTGGTATACCGTCATTATTGTTGAGTAGCAGAAATTTGGGATATACCTTGGGTTTGGGATATGTACCATTTTGATTTGATATCATCAATCAGGATGCCAAACTATCGATTTAGAAACATCCTTGACCACTAGTGTATAAGAGTGAAGCAACCATTGACTGGTATCATGAACTATTCACTCTTTCCCATCGTTAACCATTACTAGCCACCATTGCACTCCGCTGATCTAACATAGCAATGGGAAATCACCATTTGTTTAAGGGAAACCCTGGGAAATCAGCTATAACTAGTGGATTTTCCATTGCTATGGTAGATCACCAGAGGGTACAAGGTGGGCCCCCAACCACTTATAAGTTGGTTTATAACTAACTTAACTGGGGTTAACTACCAGTTATAGGGGTTATAGCCCAACTTATAACTACTGGGGGCCCACCTTGTAACCCCTTTTTACCATCATCAAGCGCACCTTCCCATCAGTTCCCCCGCGCCGCTGTGCCTGGCAGGAAGCTGCATCCGCATTTACTTGAAGTGGTTCCCCCGCAAGGAACGTCCCGCGGCGGCGCGGGGGGAAACCCAGCCTGGATGGGAGACCATTGAAGCCAGGCGCCTGAAAGGCCATGTTTCCTTTGTTGGGACAGATGATAGCATGATAGCAATGTACATGCGTGATTTACAGTGGAATAGTTATATCGTTCATAATGTGATGGCCAATCCTAGTGGTAAATTTGTCCGGTAGACATTTGCGGTGAAACATAGTTATGGTGTAGGCTGGTCATGGTCAACCAGTGGAGATAAATAACTCTAACATTGATTCCAATTGATAATTGAATTAGTGCTGAATAGCTTTGGTTTGCTGCTGATTAGCTGATTGGTGTGGTTTATGTTTGCGGTTCACAGCTTTGTGGCGTCAAAATAATCGTAATGGAACGGTTGATTGCCAAGCCGTACCAATGAATCATGTTTGTTGATGTTATCGATCATCTAACATCCACTAGCCTCAGTTGCAGTCACCCAACAGTTCTTGAGTATTGTTGCATATCAACCACTTGTGGTCACAGTACCCACAGACCCATTTTCAATCAATTACTTGGCACCGTAGTAAAGTAGCTCAAGGAAGATTATTTGACTTGAGAAACGAGTGATTGAGTGAGGGTCAGCCCTTAGATTCCGAGTTGACCTGTTGGGGATGGTTGGTTCCTTCATCAGGGCGTGCGACTGCAGTTTGAGACCGTTCGAGTGACCCAAAGTGTGGGACCATGTGGGTTTGTCAGGGTGCAGTGACCCCAATTTCCATTTTGCTCGCAGCACCGTTTATGGTTCCGCCATTTATGGTACCACCATTCATGGACAACTCCATGTATTGCCACGAGAAGTAAATACGTGCCACCCGGATTAATCATAGCAATAGTCAGAATAGGGCACACATATTACTTCAGTGTGTGTGTGAACATCGGACAAAACCGTCTAGAAATATCCCTGGACCTGCATGACAAGACTTTGGTTTGCAGACAGAGCGTTGATTGGGTGAACAGATGCCGTATTGCTTTATCCATTTTGATCCTCATATTCATGTGTATTATTCTACATTACGTCTACAGGTCAATTCACATGTATTTTGCATGTGCGCGCTTGCGTGGGATATCCTGCTATCCTCATCATCACCAGCATCAAGTGTAATGTGATTAGTGATTAGTGTTTGATCATCATTTCAACATCAAAATCATCGTCGTCGGTCGAGTCCTATTATCCTTTTTATGGACACGCAGATCCTAGTCATCCTAGTCATCATTGACACATGGCTGTGGGTCAGTACCCTGCACCCATGGCAAATATCCTGTAGATGAACAAACTAGCATTTGTTGGGATGTTCACGTACCTATTTCTGGGTTGGTTAATATTCAAGGATAGCCATATATAGTTGGTACATCCCCCATCCTTGGTGATGATAATTCCCTACTAGCAACCATCAACCAGCTTTTTTTTTTTCTCGTATCCTACATATGCTTCACCATTCTACATATTGTCCCCATTTATCCTCTATATTATCCATCATGAAGGAGAATATTATCCCTATATGACCCATTTATTACCATTCATTGGTTCATGGTGGATATTCTTGTTAGTTATCACCATTCTTGTATCACCATATTGTCCCCATCTATCCCCTATAGTATCCCCTATTGTATCCCCTTCTTCATTTATCCCCTATAATTCGTCTTAGTTATCCCTTAGTATCCCCCATGACCCAACTGCTCAACCACTGGTTGGTCGGTGCAAGCCACCCACGCCGCAGCCAGGAACCTTGCAAGGCCGACAGCGCGGAGAACCCACAGGTGCTCTACAACACCACCTGCCCGGGTCGCCTAGGGCGCCTGTGGCCTTGGGAGCGGTTCACACCGTGGGGGATGGTCATCATCCATGGTCGTTGTGGGGTACCGGGGTGAACGTAGGGAGTGTGCATATGGGGGTTGCTCAAAATGCGGGTACCCCAAAAAATGGTTGGTTTAGTACTACTAATGGCTGAGAAGAGATGATTTGGGGGTACCCCTAATTTTGAGAAACTGCCATATTTGTTTTTTTCGATGTTCGTTGTGACATATTGTGACATTGCACTCCTTTGCTTGGACAAATACGGCCTGTTAAGATTTTGCTAATTTGGGTGAACACTGTATGCAGCCAGATACTCTATCGCAGATAGTTTTGCGTGTCTCCATGACACCTCCTGATATTCCCGTGTTGCGTTTCTCCTGCATCCCAACGTGCTGGATCATGGGAATTCTGAAAGTATTCGACTTGTTCGCCAAGAAATTTCTCCAAAAAAATAGCTCGTCAATAGTTTCTAGTTAAACAATTGCTAGTTATTTACTGAACTGCTCATACGTCTTCCTAACAGTGATGCAAAGAAATCATAGTGAACTCAGAATATCAAGGGACACTTATTACTCACAGTGATGCAAATTTAGGGACACTTATTACTCACAGTGATTTTGCTCACTTATTACTAAAATCTATGGAAGCTTATCGGGAAAACTCTTTTGACATAGCATGATCCAGTTATACCATCCCCGCAGAAACCTCAGCCCATGGGAATTTATTGAGGGTACGGAAGGACCAAATGTCTTCCTGCATCTAATTGGTTGACTCAGGCCGGTGGTTTAAGGTTGGTTGGGTGCTTGGTTCATGATGATCAGCAACCATCAATGGTTGATTGATAAGCATGAATAAGCAAGGACACTTTTGGATGTAGCAACTGTAACTGGCTAGTTGATCATCATTAATAGTCGTTTTGCAACGGATTTGGCTTATTTGTGCGCATCATCACCAGCGGAGTGAGATTCACTTCGGTGACTTTCACATCGAGTACCGGGCGTGAGAGTGGGATGACGCCTGTTTGGTGCGGGGTCACATTGCTGCCATGTATTTTGTCCCAGGGATTTCTCTTCCAGTACAAGAAGTCCCCTACAAATCGTAGGGAGTGGACACGTTTGTATGGCCACTTCCCCCGACAGAATGGGGACGGGAATATGTTGTTGAGAACTTGGTTGACTTATGTGACATGAGCAACAGAACACTTGGTGTAGTCTATCCTTGTTTTATCCTTGCTGTTGTTCAGTACGACGAATCAATCAAACACCAAAACATATACAGTAATTTAACCAGTACATTTCACCAGGTGGCTTGATTTCATTTAAGTGGATGATGTGCCGTATCCCTGTTGTGAGATACATGCCATACCCAGATACTCCATGGAGGCATATTACTGACTCATGTTGGTCATATAATGGAAATTGTCTATACATGGAATCTCTAGTATACTACTGACCGTCACCCATTTGTTTGTTGAACGACTTTACATCTGACAACTCTCCAATATAAAACATGAATTTCATGTTGGTGAACCTAGCTATGACGATCAACCACTATCAACCACCACCAGCCATCACCCCCTCCCCTCCGGTGCCGTCCACAACCTTCTCCGCCTTGGAGGCTGGAACGTTGGAAAGGCCTGCTTCAATGCCATGAAGGTCAGCGGAGATGGGGAAAGCTGGAGGCATCAATGGTGTGCACACAAATGAAGCGGCCATTGTGATTCAGCAGTCAAGCCATCATACAACAATTATTTTGATCACTTTTTATGGTCAGAACCTAAAGACATATGGGGTGGTTTCACAAATGGTGCCCTGCAGCAACTGGGTTTCCCTGCTAGCTAAAAGGACTATATTCATCTATATTCAACCTCCCCCCTTTGCCTAAAAATCTATAGATTCCCTCCAAAATCTAATTTCCTGGGTTTTTTCCCCATGGTTTCCCCCCAAAAAATGATGGTTTTCCTACAACAATCAGTGATGTATGTTGGGGGATAATTTCGGAGTACCACCATTCGCCATGGGCCAATCCAATCAATGACTTAACCCCCCTTGAATCTGTTGGGGATTTTTCACCCATGAATGTAGATAACAAGTTTTTGCACACGACGCCCCATTGTTTCATAAAGTATCATTCATAATGTTGGTTTCTGATCAGTGTAACCCCCCCTAAAGTAATGAAAATAGATGAAACCAACAGGTAGATACTAATCAGAAACCAACATTAGAGTGAAAATACACGTGAGCAACAGCAGATCTCCTAACAGCTGTCCTGATCAGATGTCACCAGCAGAAGCGATGGATGTCCAAACTGAAAAAACTCAGCCGGACTGCAACTGGGAGCATGAACAGTTTCCCAATGCGTCAAGAGTCAACAAGAAGCAGCTAAAATGGTTGTATACCATTTTCGTTAATGATGGTTAACAACTGTCAAGGATAATGATGGCTATTTTTTAGACGTTTAATGATGATCAATCATCAATCTACTTGCAGTTCCGTTTGTCGACTTGGTGCTTGTTTGTCAATGCACAGGCAGAGAGCGGCTGATCATGACCCCTGGCCGTGAACATCCAGCTGTTATGGAAGCAAGTTGCTGTACTTATTAGAATGGTTGATATGTATAACTGTATATCAGTTGTGGTGCGATCAGTTCATACTTACTGTAGATGTTCTTGTTGACCATGGTTGAAATTACAAAATATTGTCAACAAACTCAGTGAATTGACATTGATTCAGTCTCTCTCTCTCTCTATTTACATATGTTTCTAGATTTGTTTTTTTTATATTTGCATAAAACTATGTATGTATACGTTTTTATTTACATATATGTACATACATATATATCTGGATCACCATACGCACATTGTCAACATGGCTGAAACGATGGGGAACCATGGTCAGTAGTTCACTGTCATTGAGCAGCACCACCAGTGGGGTGAACTGCAGCGGGTTTGGCTGCAGCCACGAGCCTAGGATCGTCCAGTTGTGATTCTCAAGCTTTGATGGTGATGAATCGTAGCCATCATAGCCAATACTTCCAGTTACCTCGTTGTTGTAGGTACCCCTGGCATAGGGATGGTTCCCTATGAAGTTTGCTGGTAGGTGGAAGCTTAGGGGTAGCTAATGATTACAGAGCAAGTATAGGAGGTATAGCTACGTATAGGCATCAATCATCAACTGGCTGGGATGCTCCTGGTGACCGTAAAGAAACACCATGGGGAAACCAACTGTTTTCAGTGCTACATCTACATTCAATTGACATAATTACTGATGTACAGCAAGGATTTACCGCAACTAAATGTACTTGACCTTATTAAAGTTCACAGCAAGAGCAAGCAATGAAGCGATGGCAACAGCAACAAATTTAGGCGTTGCACCGAAGGGCCGTGACAATTTCGTTCATGGAGGTGTGCTCCGCAATCTCAGGGGAGACCTTGGCTCTGTATGATGCAGATGAACTCGAAGGTAAGTCGGCAAAAGCGGTGAAGCAACTGTTGGCTGTTCAGCTCGGTGTCTCCAGATTTCGGCAACGGCTCTTGGTGGAAGATGGCTCTCATGTAGTTCCAGATGATGAGGTTTTGACGACCTTGCCTCCAGCAAAGCTTCAGCTAGTCCTCTTGGAATTTGAGCAGACTGAAGAAGTCACTCCGGTGGAGATGACTTCAGCTTGCAGGCGCAACCGGGCAGATGCCCTTGAAGACTTGCTACAACGCCCCAGGAATCCAGACCTGAAGGATGCAAATGGCAAAACGCCGATAAACTACGCTGCAAGCCTAGGGCATTTCAAAATAGTGCAGCTGTTGCTTGAAGCACATTCAGATGCAAGTGCAACAGACAGCGCAGGGGCTACACCACTGTTCATTGCATCTCAGAACGGACATCTTGAAGTGGTGTCCTTGTTGATCGAAGCTGGTGCTGATGTGAAGCAAGCCAGCACAGACATTAGTGCTTCACCCCTGTTCATTGCATCAGCGAATGGACATCTTGAAGTGGTGCGCTTTCTGATCGGAGCCGATGCTGATGTAAAGCAGGCCATGACAGACATTGGTGCATCACCACTGTTCATTGCATCTCAGAATGGACATCTTGAAGTGGTGCGCATTCTGATCGGAGCTGGCGCTGATTTGAAACCGGCCATGACAGACATTGGTGCATCACCACTGTTCATTGCATCTCAGAATGGACATCTTGAAGTGGCGCGCTTGTTGATCGGAGCTGGTGCTGATTTGAAACAGGCCATGACAGACACTGGTGCATCACCAACGGCCAACAGATTTGTGGGGTTCGTTTTGCACGGTTCACAACTTTGAAAAGTGCTTGAAGAAACGTTTCAAGCACTGTGCCAGCTGAAGTATAGCTCAGCTGGCACAGTGCTTGACACGTTTCTTCAAGCACTTTTCACGATAGCTCTCTGTGCCTCGTAGATCGGCGACGTAGATGCGGTGCCATTCTGATGTTGCAAAAATTGCAGGGCCACCTGTGGCAGCAAGCGTTGCACAGGTGGTACCGCAATGGTTTTGTTTCCACTTCGAAGTACCGCATGAAGCGGTAACTGTAGGACACTCAAAGAGCTCTGCAGCTCGCAGTGCTTAACACGCCCCAGCTGTGGCCTGAAAAGAGGAGCTGAGGAGACAGGACGGGACGATCAACTGAGATGAACTGAGATAAAGTGAGATCAACTCAGGGTTGACTTTGACAATCTTTGACCTCCATTTTTTTCGAAAGAATTGCAACGCACACGCTGGTCTCGGCTCAGCATACATTGCTTCTCAGCCGGGCCATCTTGAAGTGGTGCGCTTTCTGATCGAAGCTGGTGCTGATGTGAAGCAAGCCAGCACAGACATTAGTGCTTCACCCCTGTTCATTGCATCAGCGAATGGACATCTTGAAGTGGTGCGCTTTCTGATCGGAGCCGATGCTGATTTGAAACAGGCCATGACAGACATGGGTGCATCACCACTGTTCATTGCATCTCAGAATGGACATCTTGAAGTGGTGCGCTTGTTGATCGGAGCTGGTGCTGATTTGAAACAGGCCAGGACAGACATGGGTGCATCACCACTGTTCATTGCATCTGAGAACGGACATCTTGAAGTGGCGGGCTTGTTGGTTGGAGCTGGTGCTGACAGATAGTGGTTTTGAAAAGATTTACCCACAACACACACTCGGGAATCACCAGTGTGCATGGCATGCGAAGCCCGAATCGTAAAAATTGGTCGAGTTGGGCGGTGAAAGGGGCAGCTGCAGCCTGGATGAACATCCCAACCGCTGGACCATGCTGTTTGGTTCTCGCATTTGAACAGCAAGGCTACCAGGGATATCAATAACAAGCCGTGCAACCGTGCTGCGGTTCCCCCAAGGGGTTGGTTTTCGCTGGATCTAGAAGTAGCCGAGTTCCCTCATGCTGCAGGGTCGATGCGAATGAGTGGATCTTTGCCTGGGTACGGATAGCAGTGGCATGTACTACCTTCATCCGTTCGGTGGTACCATGATCAAGTACTATCAACAAAATATAGTTGTTTAATGATAGTTGATGGTAGTAACTAGTTTGAATGATAGTGCGCACTTAAATCATTATCAACCTACTCTTTCTACCATCAACCATCATTAAACATCATCAAACACTGGTTCACCGTTCTCACTCACCATCAATGAACCGGACAGTTGGCCGTCAATCATCATTTAACCGTTATTGTGAACCATCGTGTTAGGCAAACCCATCCAGCAAAAATGAACCATCATCCATCATTTTTAATTGCTAGGCTAACAATCGACCATGAACCAGTCAAGCCCATCATCATGAACCGCCAGCAGTAATTACAAATGAACCATTGCAAACCTGTATATAGTGGCTGGTTTTTAATCATTAGTACGTACCACCTGTAGTTACCTAGCTCAATGAAGTGCTATTGCTATCCAGTTGCTGGGTAATGTACCTTCATTGGTCACCATATAGTTCACTTAAGCACTAATGACGCATCAACTCAGGTCACCAGCCATCATCTCAGTTACCAACTCGAAGTTACCCAGCATCAACCATCAACCAGTCAAACCCATTCATGAATATCAACCATTACTAGGCCCAAACGACCCGTTGCGAACCAACATGTCACCCAGCCATCAACTCGCCTCAGTTCCCACCCCCTCCGCCCTTGGGGTGGCTGGCGGCGTTGCAGATGACTTCGGTGCACAACTACCATATGACCTCCGTGGAGTCCAAGTCGTTGCTTGGATGACGTGGGAGGGGTCGGCGGGCCACCGGTGGTGGAGGACTGCTAGTGATGGTTAAGGGTTGGTAATTAATGATGGTTAGTCATGGTATGTCATGCTTAAGGATGGTTAATCATGACTTGTTGGTGGTTTTTGACATGTTCATTGTTGGTTGACGAATCTGTTTCAAAGGGCTTGACACTGGCTAATACTTGTTATGAATGGTGAATAGTGATGGTTAAGGAAGGTCAACCATCAAGACACCAATCATGTAGGGTTTTATGGCGGTTAGTATCATCTCGGTTGACAATGCTGAATATTAGTTGATCATGGTGAATATAAAACGGCCGGTAATGGTTTATGAACGTTTATGATGGTTTCATTTCGAATTGTGGTTGATAATGGTGGGTACTTGTGATGGTAAACAATGGTCAGTAAGGCTTCATGATGCTTAGGAGTCGTTTATCCAAAAGGTTGAGATTGTTCAATGGGTTTACATGCCAGGTCACCCTCTACAGTGAACCATCGGTTGTTCCCTTTTCTATGAATAATTCAAGATCCACATGGGTTGGTAATGGTTGATGATAGAAGCGCGTAACAGACTGGAATGTGGCATCGGCTGTTTGATATCGGTGATTAACCATCAGCCAGGACACTGGCATTGTCCACCAGCTTGATGAATATCATCAACCAGTTTGTTGATCCCTGCGATTCAGTCTTTGAGCTATGGAGCCGCGAGAATATAAAGATGATTTGAAACCCTTATTTGCCTCTCATCCATTTGTATTTCGCATAAATTCCCGCGTTGCCTGAGACAAAAAACTGCTGCTGTTTATGCCATTCTGAGGCAAGACATCTTCGTTGTGAAGTTCAAGAAAGCCGCAGGGGTGAGCCATGCCAACAAGTATGAAACTGATTGGCTGAACATGCCGCATATCAAGGCCCGACCACTGGACTCGGTGGGCTTCTTGTTGTGGTCGTGGTGGTTGTCAACGCGAGGGCTATCATTCCCAAACTGTAGCTGTGTGTTTGTTTGAAAGACCCCTGAGAAAGGCACTGGCTTGTTGACTTCTCCCAATCAGTAAGTATAGCTAGTTGAGATCAAATCTAATAGGACACGTGTCGAAAATCAACCATTACTAGCTGGTTTATCTATAACTGTGATGAATTTCAGCTTCCAGGTAAGTTCGCTAGAGGGTAGAATTTCAATCTGTTCTTTTCACTTGACCGGCTGGTCCACCTACTTCAGCCTGAGCAATACTTAGGTTTGAAGAGGTCGGGGTTATGTTTGAAATGCTAGCGAAAATCACATGGCTTTGGATCAAACATGATCAAACTAGTCTCTGTGAGGATGTTCACCTAAGCCAAATTGTTGGTTTTGATAATGTTGATCCATCCACACATATTTTTCTATTTGGCTGTGGGTCAAAACCTTGTACCCCTGGTTCCCCACCATTTACCATTGTTTTCCCTGTAGTTTTGTTGGTGGAAATCCCCTAGTTTTGTTGGTTGATCAATATTGACCCATAGCCATTTCTCCAGAACCTCCATTCACGGCCCCCGGGGGAATACCCATGGCCCGAAATCTCAGCAGATCCCTGCACGAGCCAGGACTCCGTCTTCGTGGGAGTCATGCCGCAGAACTTGGAGAAGAAGTCATGCGGCATGTCACAGTCACTCGGTGAAAAACACCGCGCGCGGAAAGTCTGGAGATGTTTTGATATGTTTTGAGTAAACGTCCAGTTGTTCTTCTTGTTGTTGTTCTTCTTGTTGTTGTTCTTGTTCTTGTTGTTGTTGCTGTTGTTGTTGTTGTTGTTGTTGTTGTTGTTGTTGTTGTTGTTGTTGTTGTTAAGGGTTTGGGTTTCTCCTGAACTGAGGGGTTGTCATAATCCAATATCTCGTGTACATGCGCCTATTTGTACCACATGTAGACGATTCCACCGACTACGTTTGGATTCAGGAACCCAATATCAACATGTTACCCGAGAATGCTTTCAATGCCAACCTACTGGCTGGTGGTGAATGATGTGGTATCAGAACCCAGTGGCGCAATCGCTGACACATGGACTCTGGTTGCCAGCGAAAAAAGCGGTCAGCTCGAAGGCTCCCAAAAGACAGGCTCCAAAGTTTCCCTTGGGGAAGGCCAGTGCCCTGCCTGGTGAGCTGTGGCCACGTTGGCTGGCGCATGTTTTGAAAGTGGGGCCAACTAGGCGATTTTTGTTGCGCTGCTGCTATCCCATTGACTTTGCTTGCAAATCACCGAGGTTGCGCTTACAAGCGCATGATTTTGATCTGAAGAACGGAGCTTGCCAGATCAAAGCGTTGAAGCAGCGTGGCGCAATGACCGAACATGTGATGAACGCAATTCGACCTTTGCTGCAAGAATTGAAGTCCAAAGGAATTCGCAGAACGCGATCCAAGAACCAAGGAGTGATTGGGAAATTCAAATATTTTGATGTATGGAAATGGCCAGATCATGGGGCAAACTACTTGTTACCAGCAGACCGCAGTGACAGTGCTGATGTTCACCGAAACCAAGATACAGCCTGCAAGGCTGTGAAGGGATTGCGGGATTCCTTCAATCCAGGTCCTGGACCATGTTTGAACCTGAAATTGATCCGAGCCCACAGTGGTCGGCATCGGATGATCAATGATTGCAAAAGTGCTGGCCTGCCCGATGACATCGCCATGCACTTCGCCCAGATTTTTGATTCGAGGACAAGGGTTTTTGTTGCATAGGCCGGGTCTGCCCACCCACTGACCCTCCCAGAGCCTAGCATTAGTTTGTCATCGTCTGGCCTTAGAGTGGCCTTTGTTACCCACCCTCTTTCCCACCCTACCCCAAGGCCATACAAGGTCCAAACACATGGTCCCAACTAAGCAAAAGAGGTGGCCCACTGCTTGCGTCATGCAAGTGTGGTTGTACATGTTGAGGCTTTGTGAGCATTGCTCGAGATCTTGTAAAACAAGAGTACTGATGAGTACTGTATATGGGTGTTTCTCAAAAATAGAGGGCCCCCAAACCATCCAATATTAGCCATTACTATAAACCAACCATTTTTGGGTCCCTCCATTTTCAGAAACCACCATATGGGGATGGTGCATCAGGGCAAACATGGATGGGAAAACAGTCCAACAGCTCGTCCATGATTCGTGGCTGGCAACTTCCCGGAAACGAAGCGCATGATCTTTGGATCCAGGATAGACAGATCTTGTGGGGGTTTGTTCTTGAGATTTGTTGACTGGCATGTGGTTTGAAACATGTCTTACTTTCCCCAGTATCAACGCATGATTTGTTAGTTTACCACGTAAGTATTGCGGATTCAGGAAATTGCCTAAACCCAACAACGCTAGGAATGTAGAAATACAGCTATGGATGTTTCCAATTAAAGATGGAACAGTACCATTTGTATACCAATGTTTGCAATTAGTTGATATCACGATATGTATTTGTTAATGTATTTCCTTTTTTTAACTTATTTATTTGTCCATTTACATATTTACATATGCACATGTACTTACAAGCCTTACCCATATATGTGCTACATATGATTGAGATGAGAAACAGCTGCTGTTGCCCATGGCGGCAGATCTCAGGTCCATCCTGTTGCCGCAGAACGAGCAGTTCTACGTTGCTGACAGCATGTGGGTCAACCTTGATAACGTACCCAAGCTGCACACAGGGGGGGGAGGCAGGGCATGGTGGTACCTCAAGATCTCTGCAACTGGCTGCATGTGGTACCCCATCAGAAAGGCAGAAAAGTGGTGGTGCCCCAAGATTTTTGGGATTGATGTAACTAGACTGGTAGTGGTGGATGTAGGGGTAAGTACATTAGTGGGACAACTAGATTTTAGTGGCGGATCAGGGTTATCGGACCTATTGTTTGCAAGTGGAACGAGTAAATCAATGGTAGTGGATGTGAAGGTTTCATTACTCAACCATCATCATTTGTGGTTGCGGACCAGCTCATCCATCGGTGATGAAACATTCAGTGTGGTAGTCATTCCCAACGATCAAACAGAGAAGCTGATTGTTTCTCTAGGCCGGCAAGTCCAATCAGTGACCGCCCCTGTTTCGCTGCGCAATGGTAATTAACCTACATAACGGGGCTATTTTACAGGGAGATGTTGGTAAATATACCCATATGTCCACATCCATATGTGGAGCATTTGGGAAAACATCCAAGAGGATCATGGAAATACTTTGTCAAACCGACGCAGTCTCTGAAAGTAGAGTAACGGGAGGAAAAGTCTACTCATTGGAACCAAGGTAGGCTTGCAGCGTTCATTGCCTGCTTGAAATTTCACAGCCTGCAAATTAGCATATAATTTGTGGTGGAATGTCTTGTAATAGTTCAATTACATGTTTGCACATGCACCCTACGCATGTGGACATATTTGGCTATTGACCGCGACTTATCAACCTTTGTAATGGAGCCAGCATATACATGCATATACTATACTGATATATGACATATCAATCGTAGTGGCTGTTGTTGAAAATTATTCCTGGACTAGGGTGAGATATGACAACCGATTGGATGTTTTGATGAGGACACTAACTATGCAACAGATGATGCCAACATATGATTAAACACTCATTGGAGGTGCGGTACCCAAAATTTACTAAAGCGTGTCTTTGAAAAAGGACATCATGAGTTTTGAGGATCACATGTTGTCACCCTTCAAAGATCAAGCATAGAATCCCCAAATGGTCCTGTTCAAGAATAACAGATTATCTACCTCTTGAATCAACCAGTACCAATTGTGATCAGCAGCATCAAGCATTCTTATCCCTACGTCAGTGACAATAGTAACCATCAATGGCCATGTTTTAGTCATCATTAGCCATTGTACAACATCATTAGCCATCCTTTGTCAGCAGTGTCAATCACCTGTTAACCATCATCATCCCCATGTCAACCACAATGGTTGACGATGATAAATCAATTATATTCCATTACTAGCAATCGGTCACCCGTACTAATCATCACTTGCCAACAATATCAGCCCAATTTGGTTGGTGGTTTTACCCAGTTGTTCGGATGGTGATTAACATCAGATTGTAATACATGCTCGGGTGGTCACCAACTGGTTGTGAAGACATTTGTTTTATTTTCCAGTTGTATTGACAAATGGTTGGTTGATTGACCAGCGTAATTATTTTTTATGTGGATGGTCCAACCGCCAACCAGCCATGCTATCAATCACTGACATTTTAAGACAACCCTTTCCTGCTCAAGCACCGGCAACCGTTTGTGCAGTCACCGGTCTTCAAGGGCTGTGCCAAGTGTTGGTCGGGAGCCAAGTCGGAGCAGGACTTGATGATGGTTGGCAGTTGGCAAGGTGTTTAAGAGTTCATCATTGGCAGGGAATGGTTCGGAAATGATTGGTTAATGGTTCATCCATGAATATTGGCAGGTTCATGATTGGTTAATGATTGATTAATGATTGGTTTATGGTTAGTACATGGTTCATCAGTGGTTAGTTGATGGATGATCAGTACGGCAAATAGAACTTCATGATGGTTTTGGATGGCCCTATGGATGGTGCATGCAGGCCTAGCAAATCTTATATGGATGATGGCATGATGGTATACGATGATTGGGAACGGATGTTACTGATAGAAATCACAAACATAACTAGCTGATGTGATCCACTTGGTTAACAACTGGCTCAGAGGGGGTGATTGACAATGTTTGATCGTGAATGATGGTCAATGACTCTCTACAGCAGTCAGCAGTCCTGGTCAACAACGGGTAATGTATTGTTTGATCCTAGCAGTTAATCGTGGGTCGATAATGGATTCAATGATAGTGAATAATGGCATTGATAGATTACGGCTAGGTAAGGTGGCTTATGATGGTTGAGATTGGTCTACAATTACTGGTATAACCAGGTTTTGATCCATGTTTATTGACCATTACACAAAGCTAGGATAATCACCGTAGGTTATCATGAGAATGGAAACAATGATCTGAGCATTAACTTTTCTTTACACATGGGAAGTTTACTGTTCGGGTGGAAATTGTTTTGTTTTTTTTCCTGAAAAAAATGAGTTCGTATGTAGAACTTGTCAGGAACTTCCCGAGAACCATCCATATTTGCGACAAGTCACCCGCTAAGGTAAACTGGGGTGGTTGAGTGATGTGGATATACAGTACCATTGGAATCCATTGGATGCATATTTCATGATTGACCCCCCACCAGGTAGTCATGGTGGCCAGCATGATAAATCCTAGCGCCGTTGGAGTGCTGGGCGTTTGCGCCTCGAATTTTATCCAATGATAACGGGTTACTCGTACTATTCACCACTGGTTGGTACGACGCCGACTCCTTCATTGACAGCCAATGACGGAAGTGTACCGACGGACATTTGCAGTTCAAGGGCATCACCATCGTGCATGTTCGAGTGCTACAGCACGGCCCATGACAGCAACAAATGACCGTGCTCCTACTGAACTTCCCAATTCACCCACTGAAGTCCTGTCGGAGGTATCTGGTCCCCGCATGGTTCCCAGTGCATTCCTGTCCGAGGCGTTTGCTCCCTGCAAGGAGGTCATTGCAGAAAAGCTGACCGGCAGAACAATGAAAATGCACGGAGGCCCTTGCAGAAGGGAAAGCACGGAAAGCACGACTGGAGCAGCGGGTTGCCTCGCAGCGGGTTGCCTCGCAGCGGGTTGCCTCGCTTAGGCGAGACCCCGAATTACGTGGCGTGGTTCGAGCAGTGGGCAGAGCTGGGGTGGCTTGAATGTGAAGCATTGGTGAAGGTCAACTGGGATCTCCACCAGAAGCTCCTCCCAGGGGAGCACCCAAGGCAAAGGCTGCTGCGCACACAGCTGCGCAAAAATTCTGCCGCACATGTGCCCCTATTCGCTGGCCAAGCACTTTTGGCATGACAGCTGCATCAAGAAGAAAGAGCTCCATTGAAGAGATGGCCATGACTTGTGAAAGGAGTAAAGCCAATGAAGATGGGCGTTTTTGTTGGATGTCGATGACATGGATACCTACAAGCTCAATATCCGCGATGCAGAGCCGGATTTGGGGAAGGAAAAATTCTATATCTATACTGGACCTAATGTTCTTGGGGGCTTCGATAGCAAGTTGGCAGTTCCCTCACGGATGTGACCTCCTTCAGCTTCAGTGGTCATGATGTTGCGGGCAAGCCTTTTCTTAAGTGCACCGTCGCAGTTGCTGCATCAATCCAACTTGTAGTTTGATGCAAAATCAATGTTGACAATGCCTGTTTTTTCAAGTTCCGAACCCGTTTGCTGGTCGCCAAAGCTAACGGGTCAAATTGGCTGTTCCAAAAATATCCATCATATTCCATGCCTTATTTTACAAGTAAGGTAGTGAGCCTAATTAGCCGTCAGAAACCACGAGTTATGAACCACCATTGACCACTACTTTATGGATGTGCATCTCCGCTCAACTGAATACTAACTCATTTCTTATCGTGGCTCCAGGATTAAAAAACGGCATTGTAGGGTCATTTACACTGATTACATTCCAGGGACCTAAGCCCACTTCACGTTCAAGAAAGTACAGTCTGAACCAGTAATTATCAACGGTAATTATTTACAGTATTATCAAAGATTATCAAGTATGCCCTGAACCACCAACCACCAACCACAAACCATCAGTATACCCTGAAGCAGTAACCACCATTAATCACCACCCACCACTACTTACCACCATGAATCATCAGTCATCAATCATCAGCCATTCGTCAACTCGTATTAGTTGCCATTTCCACCAATCAGCAACCATTACTTACCATCAATCAACCATCAATCAACCATCAATCAACCATCAATCAGCCATTCATCAGCCATTCATCAGCCATAAATCACCCATTAATTGATGGTTCATCGATGAGTAATCAACCATTTGGTTCCCACCCGTGTCCCGACCCCTAACTGCAGTTTGTCTCCCAAGGACCTTGGCCAAGTGGCGTCAGGGAGCGCACACCTATCGCTTCGCCGGGCTGCGTGCCGACCCTAGGGAAAGTCGGGAAGACGTGGTGGGTGCGGTGATTGTTGGTGGGTTAACCCTGCGTTTTTTTAGGTGATGTAGTGGTTTCTTATGGTTCATAATGGTCTATAAGTCTATACTGGTCATTGGTTGATATTGGTTGTTGTTCTTGGGTCGTTAGGTGTTATTCGTTGATAGTGGCTTGTTATTTGTGGTTATCGGCGATCGTTTTTTTTGTTGATTGTTTGTTGTTTTTTATGTGTTTGGTTTGTTGCAAATAGTTAGCTTTGTTGATGCAGTTATTGCTGTCGCTGTTGGTGCGTGCCTTACAGGAGACTAACGTGAGTTGTTGACAAGCATGCGGCATTTGTTGCGATCGGATTACTTGAGCATGAGCTATGTTATTATTTCAAGCCATCAACAAGGGTCTCAAACTGGTTGCGCACTTGGACTTTTCTTTGCTCAGCATTTATCTTGGAATAATACTGCACAATCAATTACCTTGAGCAGCCCAGCAAATATTGACCATGTCAACCTTCGTAGGCTACGATGATCGTAGGTTTTTCAAGTAGGTCAAGTCCATGATGATGAGCATCCACTATGGGCGATCCTCGATCAAGACACCAGGTGTAATGTAATCTCCAGGCACGGTCTAGTCCATCTCCACACCACAATTGCTGAAGACTTGGTAGTTTTTAAATATGGTGAATGATGGCTAGTAGTGGTTGATAGCGACTATGGCTAGTGATGCTCAACGTGGCAATTCATAATACGCAAATCGGCTTTTCAGGCATTTCCCATCAGTTCATGACGAGTCCCCAAGATGAAGTCTCCTTTGATCACCTTTTTTCAGGGGGAAACTCACCATGACTTTTTCGCCGCATCTCAGCTTGAGCTGTTTCACTTAGAAGTGCCCTACAGGCCAAGCCAGAGATGACTCGACTGGGCTTTTCAAGCACACCGTAACGAATGGTGGGTCGTGGCTGATAATGTAGGATGATAGTGCTGGCAGTGCTGGGTTCTGGTCTGGATGATGATTCTACAATAATTACCTGTTCAAAAATGCTTGGTGTACAATTACATGAGTGATCACTGGCTGTGAAAATATTCATTAGCGATCATTGCCTATGAACAATTTTGTATCCATCAGTTACGTGATTTATGATCACTGATCCTCGTGTTGCTTGATCACAGGTTGATGAATAATGACCCTTTGATCACGTCAGCGGCGACTTGATGTCGGCTACATCTGCTTGAAGAACCAGTGAACTATCCAGCCAGGGAGTCTACGAAGCCTGGAGATTCTCGAGCCGCAAATGTAGTTTGGGAGGCCGTGTTTTGGCTCGGTGGAGTCCGGCAGCTTCATGATGGCACAGGCATCCAAGATCTTACGAAAATTCTTGTGGCTTCAACAGACGTGCACGCTTCCGGGGTTGTCAAACCCATGGAGGCTATCATTTCTCCATTCGCGACAACCTAGCTACTGGAGTGGTGTTGCTGCTCGCGACAGAAACAGGCTTTGCAGCAACCGTAGCGCAAAGGGTTTTTTCGACCTCCATGTGACAGCTCTTATGCTTTTCATCAACTTACAAACGTTCGTCCACTGTGCCACACAGATCATACGATGGCATGGCAGCGTTGAAGTCTGATCAAGGGAAAAAAAAGGCCAATAAGGGAAATGGCGAAGGACATCTTTGCAGTTTCTCATTGCGGCAGGCTGGGCCACAGGAAACGGTCCCCCCAGCCAATTTCTTCTTTGTTTCTATCATGGTCAGTTGTGTTTCCTAAGCAGTGATGATGATTGATAAGCATGTTAGTACTGATTCAACACGGTTCCAAAATTCAATTTTGGGTACCATTTCATCAAAACACGACCACTTTTTGGGCACGCTCCTCTCTTAATCCTGCGGGGGTGTGTTTTCATCCAACCATGTCATGAGCCACCAAGGGTTTGATTCTTGGCGGGGGAGGTCACTGTAAACATGAAACTGTTCTGCCTCTCTTGCTGTGTGTGCTCGTGGCTGAGAATTCATCAACGTGACCAGAAGGATCAATGTCTTCAAGAAGGACTCCAGAAGAGTTCAAGGGACGTGGTCGTTTGAATTAAATCATCAAGGTCCAAGGGGGTGTGAATGTGTGAGTATATGAACATGTGTTTTTCTGAAGGAGAAGGCATACACATACACATTTAGATAGATATATATTTATATTTATATTTATATATTTGTATATATATATATATATATATATTCATTTATAGATAGATAGATAGATAGATAGATAGATAGATAGATAGAGGTATAGGTATATTTGTGTTAGAACATAGATAGATGGATAGATAGATAGATAGATAGATAGATAGAAAAATAGCAATATATACAATTATATATTTTTTAGATATATATATATGTATATACACATAAGTTTATGCATGTACACACTTCACGGTCCGTGTTCCATGCCAGCAACGATCGGAAAATCAGTTGGCATGTGTTAGTAGATGTTTTTCATAATTTTGACTCTGTCGTATAGTTACCTCTCCAGAGAACTGCAAGAGGGTCAAGCACAATTCCTCAGATGCATGGCTGCCTTCCATGGACAGAGGTTAAAATAAAACCGTGCAAAGTCATCATCATCATCATCATCATCATCATCATCATCATCATCATCATCATCATCACGCAAACTAGCTGTTTTGAGAGTACACCATTTGTGGATATGGCCCTAGGCCATCCATAGGCCATAGGTCTCTACAATTTACGAATCATGGCAAGGAAGCACCGCTTGGGTCAGCCATGCCTTGGATGAGTGCTGCTCGCAGGACCCTAAGCTTTCATATCTAATCATCATTCGATGGTAGACCCACAAACATGACAAGCTGATGAATGGAACACACGTTTTTGCAGCCAGCTTTTCTCTTGGCATCCACCTTCCAGTTGATTTTCACAGGCATTCACCTTCCACATGGGTCGTAAGATTTGTGTACTCTCCTTGGTGCGATTTTCATGGACCAGTGGGTACCCGGTAACCCGCTGTTTATCCATCTATGTTGGAAGATTTGGCAGCAATCCGTGCGTCAAATTGTTGGTGATGCTGGTGTCTTGGTACCTAAATTAGCAGCTGGTTGATATCACCATTCTTGAATCATTGGTCATACCATTCCTGGTTGACCAATATCATTCCCGCCACTGGCTGTCTGTTGTAGGGGTTGTACCTTCGCCACCACTCATTATTGTGATAATTCACCGCACAAACTAGTTAATTACTGTAAATCATACCCTAACTGATACGTTTTCAAAAAACTGCTTTGCATTCTACCAGTTGAGATTGTTTCTTTTCAAAGAGAGATTTGGTTTGGATTCTACAACTCAGTCAGGGGCTTACACCTCATTCGCAACTGGCTATCCTTGGGATGCTCATATACCCGTGGCTGTTGGTTGGTAATGTGACCCATTGCGGTTCCCTATTCAACTCTTATAATAATCCCCAGCTTGATCAACCATTGACCATGGGTGTCAATAGGCCAAAACTGGTTGTCAACCAGGTTGAGTGATTGAAAATTAACCATCGTTGTAGAACTGTTCACCATAGTTGTTACTAGCCAACGCTCCCAGTTCAACTGATAACGGCGAGGCGCTGATCTTTCAAACCGGTCGGGTCAATCTCAAGGTGCAACGGTGCAGGAGGTGGGATGGGTTTCTCCTATTAAACAAAGTTAATGGTAGCTATAACTTGGTATAACCAGATTTATGATCATCATTCATCATGATCATCACTAAGAATGAGTATGGCACCCCTACATCGTGACCACATCGTAGACACATCGTGGCTTTTAGATTTGTTTATCAAAGGAAGTTTGGAAGCATACTTCCGTGTTACGAACAAC
>VSDK01029432.1:0-14686 GCA_009767595.1 Symbiodinium kawagutii | reverse complement strand
TTTTAATATTATTTTGTAGGGTTTTAATAATCCGGGGCTCAGATTAGTCTATATTCATACCTGATCATACCTGCAGGGCAAGTATCTCGCTCTTACAGCTGGCGCTCAGTCGTGGAGATGCTGATTGAAACTAGCAATGTTTTGGAACAAGATCGAAGCAAACTATGGTTACGATGGTTAGTTGAAACAAACTATTGGTCAATCACTAATCACTATGCATCGAAACTTGATTGGTACTTAGTGATGGTCAATCATAGTTAGGAGATGTTAGGACTGATACTGGTTAATTAATCACAGTTAATCACACTAAATTGCACTATGTACTAATGCAGGTACAATTCTTAGTGCTTCAGCAATTCAATAGATTTTTGCGACCCTAGATGCACGCCCATATGAATTGTTGTGGATTGTGCCCATGCCATAGGATCTCATAGATGCCTTGAACCACTGCAGTGGATTGATATTGATCTTGACTAGCTACCTCAAGGTGTTCAGACCGGCTCTGCAAAACCGGCAGCTTGTGCTCATCTCAGGTTTAAGTATGGCTTGGTGGGTCTTCCCTATTGGCAAATCCTTTTGGACTGCCTAGGCGCCAACGGTCGGGGGGGTGGCGATGCCCAATGAGAGCCAACATGCCTTTTGATCCCCCAGTTGTGTTGTTCACAGTCCGCGTCGGGGAGTTTTTTAGACAAAGTATAAAGGAACATCCGTAGATTTTTGTGTATCGCCTTTCGCCCTACTGTAAGCATCTCTAGGCTGCAAATCCACCTGGCAGCATCGACCCGCTTCTATGGAGGCCAGTGCATTGAGCGCGTTTGTGTGGCCTCTGGCAAGCGGATGAGTGTCTCGGACCTTGCGGCAAGGGGTGCACACGGTTGCTTTAAAAGAGGCGGTTGCTGAAGGCCCATCTCATACACTGGGAAGACAATGTCGTGCCAACAGCCTATGGAACCATCGTATTTAGCTTGGGGAAAGGTTTACGTAAGAAGTCGTGCCAATTCCAAAACGTATGCGAGCTCTGATGATTTTTGCTTGTTTTTGGCAGTTTTGTGGCGGTGCCCTTGTGATTAATGTATAAATGCATGTGTTATTTGAATATGGGACATAGAAAAACCAGCGGTGCCTTGCGCGAGTCGGTTGGCTCAACGTAGTGAGGTTCTGGTTGTCATGGTCAGTTTAGTTGCTGGGTGGGTGGGTTGGTTGGTTTCTTGGTTGTGTTAGCCTACACTGCTACACTGCACACCCATGTTCCCACTGCGCGCTCTGTACATTGCCAACTCATTGCTGGCTCAAAGCTCAAAGCTGCGCATTGGTTTTGGCAGTGTGCCATGGAGATTTGATGTTCAAACCGCTTTGTTTGACGTGCTCGCTGCTCTCATGAGTTAGGTATTACCAAGTGTTTCAATGGCGTGCCATTGGGGAAAGCATTTCTAACCAGAATATTTTCCAATCATTGGAATGACAAAATGCAAGCTGGCGATGTGATTTTGGTTGTGTGCCTTGCTCATGACCTGCACATTGGTTTTGGCAGTGTGCCATTGGGATTTGATGTTCGAACGGCCAGGGTTTGATTGTATGTGCCCATCAGCATGTATTTTACTAATGAGATCTTTGCCGCGGCGGTGCCAGTAGGAATTAGCCTGTTGGCATGACTTTGGCGTGACTTTTGGAAATGGCGGTGCCAGTAGGAATTACCCTGTTGGCATGACTTTGGCGTGACTTTGGCGCGCGTGTGTATCACCTTGGAATATTTGTTGACATGCATGTTTGACATGGTTGGATGGCATGCAGGTGTTTGTCCATGTTAATTATGTGAGAATGTATGGCTACAATTTTGTAATTATGACCAGCCTTCTGACCAAATTTGGCTTCAAACTTCCCCCTCGCCTGGCCAAAGGCTTGCAAGCACCAGGAAAGGATCATTTACGGATTCTTTCAGAGACAGGTTGGCTGACAGCACGCAGGCTGTAATTTTTTTCCTTGGCAGAGAACTCTCAATGCCTAGCTGTTTACAGTATGAGCTGAGAGGCAAACCAGTTTCCAAACAGCTCCACAAATACTATGAGAGCACTCATGGTTGATAGGCATACGAAATTCATGGTTTCCAAAAATGAATATGGAGACAAACGCCAGTTGAGTCCCATCCAATTTTAGCCTAAACAATGGACTTACATGATAAATCTGATTTTGTAGATCTATCATAGCTGAATCATAGATTGATCATGTTCTCTTCCTACTTTATCCCTAAGGTCCTTGGATCACATGATTTCTCGCATGGTATCGGTCCTTGGACCACGATTCATGGCATGTCAAGCGCCCCAAGGTCACTACATCCGTGTCTTGCTCTTCGCTCGGCGGAAGCCCACAGAGGGCTGTGTGGTGGCGCGCAGGGCCTCGACAACGCGGAAGGAGTTCAGTGCCTATGGGCCACCGGAGGACCACCAGGTGCGAGCTGGGGCACGAAGTCGTCCGCAGTTGAAGAGATGTGGGAAGAGTTTGAAAGATGATGGTTACTGTTTGGCATTTTTTTAACAACCGTGTGTATCATTAATATGATAAAGACGCTTAAAATGGGTGTTTATTTATATATATAGATATGTAGATATAGATATATATTTGCTGCGTGATACATTTGATTTGATACCGATAGATAGACCCTAGCGCAATTCGAGTAGAACTACGAAAGTAAAAAACACAGATCGATAGAATTTGATAGATAAGCTAAAGGCCCTGCCCATAGTACGAACATATCGTAGCATACCATCATCAGTTACAAGTTGATAGAAGTTGATCATGGTTACACAACATGGATCTCACCTAGATGCCATCCACATTTCTAACACAATAAAACTCAGCAGACCCATGAGGTCACCAGAAATCTACCCCTACCGGGATTCGCTGACTTGGACCTTGGACCCAACTCAATGAAACTCCTCGGGCCTATGAGGTGACCACAATTTTTGCCCATCCCTATGTTTCCACTTGCAGGTTGGGTAACTGCCCCTAAGCAACACTGGTAGAAACCAGGTGGTTACCTACTACTTAAGGTAACTGGAAGGCTAGGTCGATCTGCTGGATCTTCACAAGCAATGCCCTGGATGAAAGCGATGCTCCAGGACTACTACGATGTGATTTTCGAGGGCTATGCTGCGGCCATGCCCTCCCCACAGGAGCTGCGCAGCCGTGTGACCTGGCTCATGGTGCACATGGGTTTCTCAAGCAGCCGGTCGACAATCAAACCCTTAGAACCAATGGTTGGCATAGGTTGGAATAGTGCTGAAACCAGTCTATAGGGTCATCAACTATAGTAGCTATAGTCTATAGTAGCAATTATTGGGAAGCAATCAAACCCTTAGAAGCAATCAACAAATCATATCACGTCTATTTCAATGACACTCTGAAACTGGCCACTTTTCTGCAAATTTTCAACGGGTTTCATATCTGTACAGATCCACATTGTGATCACCATTACATGTAGCCCTTGTGAGGTTCACATCACCCGCCGTGTGGGCTGTGGCTTGTGGCGCGCTGAGGTGTCGCAGATTTTCTTAAGGCTCCTGGAAGAAGAAGAGCCGCTGAGCGATTCGGAGTGGCGGTGGAAGATGGGAGGGAGCGCCCCCAAGGGTTCATAGTGGTGATTTTGGTGCCTAACCATGGCTAACTATTTGATACTAGGATGTGTTTTTATGTAGATTCTTTGAT
The DNA here is from genome assembly GCA_009767595.1 of Symbiodinium kawagutii. Classification (NCBI taxonomy): domain Eukaryota; class Dinophyceae; order Suessiales; family Symbiodiniaceae; genus Symbiodinium; species Symbiodinium kawagutii. The sequence goes on along the minus strand of VSDK01029432.1, from coordinate 10,984 downwards.
TTACATGATCATATCTAAGTAGCAGCAGTTGACAATAGCTAATCTGATGACTGAGCATGCTAAAGAATTGCTGATAGTGGATCATAACCAACCAGACTGGAGAATCTACTATGCGTCTTTGGGTCACTAGCATTCAACAGGATGTATGGATGGATGAGCATCCCAACAGTTGCACTTGCAGCTAGGATCACCTGTGGAACAGAAGGGGTACAGAGTGGTGACCCACAGCCTTTGATCATTGCTTCCTGAAATCTTCCTGAAATCTTCCTGAAATCTTCCTGAAATATCATGGGAGCTCATCATTCTCTTTTTGGAGGGGGAGAGTGGCAATGACGCACGAGTATTCACCACGGGCGTTGCATCATCAGCCTGGGCTCAGGGCAGGTTTGTGGAGATCATGGAGAGGTGGGATATCTGTGCCGGCTTGGTGCGGCTGTTGGACGTTTCGCCTGAGCACCGTGTGCTGGACTTGAACGGCAGCTGTAGCAGGCACTTGGCTGAAGCCTTGCATGGCTTGACAGGCGAGGCACCGCAGCAAGTGCCACCCCAGCAAGTGCCACCTGGACTGCTGGTGGCCAACGCGCGGCCCGAGAGGTTGGATGCTTTGTGTGCTGAAGTGCCCCAAGCCTTGCGCAGCCCGGTGGTGTTCACTGGTTGCCCAGCACACAGCTTCCCACAGCTTTTTGTGGCGCCACAAGACCGGGAAGGGCAGCGCAACGCCCTGAAATTTGACCGAGTCTTTTGCGGGGTGAGCAGCTCAGGGCAGAGACATCAGCCATGGCACATGCATCCTTTGCAACTCCGTGCGTTGCAACGTGGCTTGCAGGCGTTGGTTCCTGGTGGAAAGCTGGTCTATTTCACCCAGAGTGGCAATTGCATTGAAAACGAGGCAGTTGTATCTGCATGTCTGAGATCCCAAGCTTCCAACCAGGTGCACTTGATCCCAGTGTCCCATGAGTCAGCACTTGGATGGGCAATTGACGGATGGTCCACTTCTGATGGTATTCAGTCCTGGTCGGTTCCAACTCCTGAGCAAGGCTGTGACTTTGCGTCGTGGGAGGAGGTGCCACAGCGGCTTCGCGGTGGAAAGATCTTGCAGACCATGTTCCCGCCACTTGAAGCATCAGAATTGCGAAGGTGTTTGCGTGCCACCAAGGGCTCCAACCAGTTTTTCGCGGCCATTTTTTGGAAGTCAACGAGGCCAGTTGTTGCCATGGAAGCCCTGGAAGGCGAACTGCCTTGCACAGTAGTTGCACCTGCTGAGCCCATGCTGACGCCAGCACCTGGCACGCAGGTGGTGGTGAAGACGACGGGAGCTCCGGCAGTGGTGGTAGGACCTGGGCAAGGGGCCTTCAAGGGCTTGATCAAGATCCGATACCCAGACCGGAGCACGTACCATGTGGAACTGGAACACTTGGAGGTCACAGGTGGGATGCCCCTCAAGACTCGCAGCTTCAAGTTGGCCGCTGGCATTGCAAGCTTGCTGATCTTCTTGGCATGCCGGGCTCAAGCCCATTTTCGCACCCTTCGTCAGAGCTCATTTCAGACATTGCAGCTTTGGCTGGCGAGGACATTGGCCGGTGGGAAGCCGAAGCAAGGTACCTTTTTCAAGATTTTTCTGTCCTTCGTGGTCTCTTTCTTTCTCTGGCGGCTGCTTCGCCGGAAGCAACGCTTGGCCGAAGCTCCATCGAGTCCTACGCAACTTGACAAATCTGACAGTCGCCCATCGCGGCTGGTCAAGCGCTGTGCCAAGGTGCCTGAGCCGGTGCAAGCCTTTGCCCGATTCTTTGGCCTTGAACTTCCAAGATCACCACAGCACATGGGACATGTCCATTTGCCAAACTTATGCTACAGGACTTTGGACAAACAGACCTTGTACCTGGTATCTCCTGCCATCTTTGAGTTGCGAGTACCGGAGCTGCTGCGCCATAGTCTTTGTGGCATGCCGTTTCTGCAGCGTTGCGTCACCAGCCAAGACCTGCAACGGTGGGGCTGCGAACTTCGGCCCACCACAGCTGCTGCAGCATTTCTCTACAAGGCCGGGGCCCAACGATGCATGCGGCTGCCATTGAGCTGCTGGAAGAAGCTGCTGGTGGATGGCACCTTGGCATTTTCAGATCTTTCAGAGGCAGAGCAGATGAAGTGGTTAGACCACCCAATGAAGACTTGGACTCCAGGTGCTGTGATTCTGATGCTGGACGAGCTCGGAAAGGAGGTAGATTTTCTATCAGCTGTCCTTCAAGCAGACAGAGTCAAAATATTTCTCGCGGAGAAAGAACAACAGGAGCGGTTGATGCGCGTGGCTGATCTGGAAGCTTTGCATAGCTGCATACCTCAGCTCCAGGAGATCAAGCTTTGACTCGCAAGTGAATGCCAAACGAACTCCGGCCCCTTCGGTGCTGAGAAGTCTACGAAGGTAGCCTTCAGCCAAAAGTCATTGGAGCTCTACAGATCACATGGAAGCCTCGTGCGATGCCTGACGTGAAATGAACGCATCACCGCGAGTCTTCGGTTCATTCACACATATTCACACTCAACACATAGAAAATCATTGACCCAAGGGAGAACAGCTGAGTAAGATCGAGCAAGATGGGAGCCAAAAGGAGAAAAGCTCAGCAGTTTCTAGCTTGTAAAACTGGAACTGCTTATACTGTAAAGCAATGTAGGCGAATCGACCCGCGGACTGCCAGTTCTGAGCTAGAGAACGGATTGTTGGCACGCCATGTGCGAAGAAAAGCTGGCGTGCGCTGGCATGGTGTCACCAATGGCCCAGTGATCAGGCTATGGTTGTTTTGCGATTCCGTGTTCTGTACTGGACGTTAATGGCTTTTAGGGCTACAATTTCAAGGGCCCACCAACAAAACCCAGGCGGAAGGATGGGGATAGCCTGGTTGACGAAGGCATTTGGCCCGTCCAGCCCCCTGGCATGACCACGTGCCATGTTGTAGTGCTTGTTCCGCCAAGGAAGTACAAGCGAGACCCAGATGGATGGGTGAAGCGACAGCAGGAAATGCCGGAACAAGGAGCATCTCTGCTTTCAATTTGTCATGTTCCAGCGGGCATGTGGCAAACACATTCGGCACTGGAGGACACGTGCAAAATGATGCAGGTTGCCACAGTAGCAGTTGCAATGAATCATCCCATGTAAGAAAGCAGCTTTGGAACACAGCCAAAGCGGGTCACTGAGGCCAGCCCATGGAACCGAATGAGAGTGGGTGAGCTGGTTGAGTCAGAACAAGGCTGCGCATGGCAGGGCGGGGTTGGAGCAGACTAGTGTTAGCCCCTGCAAATCGTTTCCGGAAACAGCAAGACATGCTCATCAATGGTTCAACACGGTGGAAGCTGGAAACAACAGGTGTAAACCAACCACCACGGAGTACAGATGCATCCCATCGATCAATAGGGCAGCTTGAGATGTAACCCACCACGTTCACTTACCTTCAGATGTTCCTCAAAGCAAGCAGATTCTCTTCAGTTTGGATGTTCATAGCTTCCCCAAAAATGTACGTAGTTCCCTCTTATGTCCTTTGTTTTTTCATTCGCAATCTTTCGGTAGCTGCCCTGCAGTGATTTGACAACACATAACATAACATCAAGTGCCCTAGATTCTTCGGGAAACACTGCCCGCGTTTCCCAATGTATTGTCCCGTTGTTTTCGAGCTTTGGACCAGCTTGTTAGATTGGGTTCATTATATTGAATAAATTGCTGTTTAATCCATTACTCACCATTACTGTATTGTACTTAGACGTCATGGTCCCATGTAGCAGCAGGAAACTTCCTGGAATGCTTGAACCTCGCCTTGAACCACTTCGATCAGCACCACCTGGATCGACTGCTGAAAGTCAGTGGTCAGGTGCGCTGCTGTTGAGCTGTCGACCCCACAATTCAGCCCGCAGAAGGTGTTAGCCTACAGCCATCAACATACACTATGTCATGTAGAGGCAGATGCTGCGCTAGGAGGTATTTGCTATCATGAACGACCAGTGATATCCAAGAATTATTTGTGTTTTTTTCGTCCTTATTTAGATGTGATGCATTTCTTTTGGTTGTGATTTTTTTGAGCTCCATGTTTGCCTGTTAGCACATTGTGACATTGAGTAATCAAGGCTTTTTTTTACATTGTCACTTCATTGTATATGATCATTAGACCAATTTGTGCGATTACGTGAGGATATTTGATCTCTATACTTCATAGGAGTGCCCTCGAATCATCAAATCATCCTTTACATTCATCATTCGTTGCACCAACCCAACCATTTTGTTGGGCTCCCTTTCTCACCATATCTTCTGTGACATTTGTCACCTGCTATTTTGTTTCAACATATTCTTTTCGGATCTCTCGCGCCATGTTGCAGTTTGTCATTGCTGTTCTGTATGTTTCAATTTTCTATTGCAATGTGGCAGGCTGGTCTTGCTGATCATTTGTAATCCCATGAGCATGTGCACATGTGCACATTCAGTAGGTGTTTTTGGCCGAGTTCGGGGCTGTGCAAACCGATGTCCTTGGCAACTGATGAGTGTCTTTCAAGGTGTTGTACCTGGGCTTGCCACTGGCACCAGTGGCATAACTTGGTCCATGCTGCTGCATCAACACGGCACACTGATGATCTGTGTCAGGTGGTGGTGGCCATGACGGCAGGTTGCGGGCTGATACGCAGCAGGAGCAAGGAGCTGTACTTGTTGACCAACCGCCGGTGCACCTGGGCCTAGTGGGCGGAGATTGGTTGCCCGAATGTTTGCTGCGTGTGCCATCTCCAAACTAATGCTGCTTGGCAAAGGGTTCCTCACCAACTCCAATGCTTAGTCTTCCAATTTATTTTGATTTGCCCTACGCATCCTTAGAGAGTTGTAGGTAGGATATGGTGAAGGTAGGATCTAAGTCTTCAGTTCTTGGGATCAGGTTTTGGAGGAGGTAATGCGGGAAGGAGTGTGTTGTGATCAGAAGAGAGTAGTAAGCGGGAAGTGATACGTAGCAAGTGACACCAAGTAGAACCCTTGTGCATGCAGGAAGTGGGAAGCATCAAGCCGTAAGATCGATCAACCACCTTAGAAGCATTGCCGCGTGTAGGGGTGTGGCAGCCTCTGATTGAGGTGTGGATGACCGCACTGCTCCGTGAAACTTTGGGGATGAGAATTGATTCCTGCCTTCCCGAGGGGGAAAAGCACTTCATTTTGTCACTCTTCGTATATCTTCATCCGGATGCTATTACTATTGGGCCGCGCATGATGCTCATGGACGACCGATTGCTGATGACTTGATCTCCCAATGACGGGCCAGCATTGACCTTTCTTAATCATCAATACTCAGTATCACTCAAATTCCAGCAGGATCCCATGAGATGCCGCAACACCCTCAACGGGCCAACTGATGAGTTAAGGCATCGCAGCCGGGCACAGCTCCTTCCGTTTGGTGAGTGTGAAAGACCCTCCATGGCATCGAGTTCCATGGATTCAGTGGCCAGGCCCGGCGGGCCCTGTCACGAACGTGAATTCGTGGCTTTCGCCATCCAAGTCAGGTGACAGACGGTCCAAATGTAGGGTGACCTTTGGGAGGCTGTTAGGCCATCCAGGCTAATCCCACTCAAAAGATCCCAAATGAACATTTTTGAGCCTTAACTCCTTCACTTCTTGGCCTGGCGAATGATGGTTACCGAAGATTAGAAATGGCCAGTGCACAGGGCCACCGGCGCAAGCCTTGATTTTTGAGCTCCGATGCTTTGCAAAGGAGGCCCGACGCTCCAAGACTTGGTCGTACCAACTCAGTGTCTTAGCTGAGAGGCAGATCGGGGTAAGCTCCCCTGAAATGGCCACCTACCTGCTTGCTCGTTGAAGCAATGGATGAATGGTTTATGACATTTTATGACATATTTTTGGAAATAACCTATTTCAAACATGTGGTTTGGGCCCTGTGTATTTGAACGAGAGGGGTAGCTTGTGGAATAATTCAGAGATCTCGATTTTTGCAGCATGCCCTGTGGTTCAGTTATTTAATTGGGGAAGCAGGTGGCATATCTTGGCATGAATGTATCGCGGGCTGGGTTTGCAGTGGTTTGCTTACCCTATCACCGCATTTTTTGAAGAAGATGAGAAGATCCGACCATTCCAGGTTGACTTTAAAACGATGTCAGCGCACGCATTGAGGCCACCGGAATGGGAGGGTGACAAGCGCTTGTCGCCGTTCCCCTCGTGGTTGTCCTACATCCCCTACCAGGAGACGGCGATGCAGTACGCATTTGAGATATTGAAAAACATGATCTTCCCCGATCACCTTGTGGGGTGTAGAAAGGATTAGAAATGGGCCAGCCCCACAGCAATAGTTAGAACTTATAACAATCCTTTAGCCTTTAGCGCAAATGGGCCGAACATGGCCGAACCATCCAGACAGAAGCAGAGTTGCAAAGCAGACCGTGTCTGGCAACCACGACCCAGGAGGCTGTGTTTTGCCCGTGCTTGCAAAACAAAGAGACTTGCCTCGGAGTGAACGATGGTGCACATGATCGAATAAGATATCTATCTTGAAGACGACTGGAAGGCCAAGGATCAAACAAGACCAGTATGGAAATTCAACCGTCAGAGCCGCGGGTCACTGCATAGTCTTTGTTTTTACCCACAGTCCTGCCTTCCAACATGTGTAAACCATATAAACGTGGATGCCTCAGGTTGATGATTGAACCCTAGATCATGTCATTTGCTTGGTTCCTGGCTCTGGGTTGATCATGTCACCTAAGAGCGACTGGAAACCACCATGATGAAACCCTTCTTGGGGCTTCAAGCCACTATGTTCCATGCCGTTTTCAACCCAAGGGCCACCATGTAACCACCTTGGTTGCCACCAAGCTGGCCCTAAGGATTGGGTGAAGGCTGGCTTCCTGCCCCTCTTGGACTACCCTTTGACATCGCGGCAAGCGGGGCAAGCACCGGTGCCACACTGGAGCCATGGGATTTGCACCGTGGAGGAGCAGCCCAAGAGGGCCGTGCAGGACTGGGGCAGCTTGGAAAGTGTTGGGAACTTCAATCATCAGCATGGTTCTATCCGATAATGCACCATATTTTCACCACTTTTTGTTGGTTATCATCCCCTATTCATGATGATCAATCCTTTTTGATAGCCATAGTAATCCCCTATGGTCGGTGCCGTGAAAATGTTCTCATCCCTTCTTAACCACCATCATCGCCTACTGTCGGGAAATATCATCCCCTAGGATTAAGCATGCTGATCCCTGGGGATATAGGTTAACATGCTTACAGTAGGGATTAAGATTAATATCAGTTGTTGATGCGAAATGGATTATATATTACTAATCTGTTACAATAGGGAATATTACTAAAATAATCCGGACAACAGGTCATTAATCCCCTATGGTTAACCATTTATCATTAACCACTATAATCCCCTATTGTAACAGATAACCATCATTAACCATTATTAATCCTCTATTACTAAGCGTTATTAACCATGATTAATCTTGTATTATTGACCATTACTACCCATTACTGTAGGGAAATATCATCCCCTGGAGATTCTTAATTCCCTATTGTCGTTATCAGTCCTTATTGCTCACCATCTCCTGGAACCGCAGCTCAGCTGGACGTCATCAGGAGCTTCCCGAGCTGTCTCCCAAGTCCATGCCCAGCTACCCCGGCGATGGCCCGGAGTTTCCTGGTGCATCTTGGGGACGCCATGGGAGACTCCATGGGGAACCAGCCAGGGACGTGGTCAACAACCCAGCCGGTGATATGGCGAATCATGGGGGTTCAGAAGCAATAGCCTAGCCAACAGCAAGTAACTGAAGATCATTAACCAAGCTGACAGAGGTCAACAATCTTAGGGGCTATGAACCAACAACCAATAACCAACAGAATCCGACAAGGGTCATAGGGGTTAGGAACCAAGAATCAATATAGAACCAACAGCCAAACATTGATGATAACCAACTACATAGCAGGCTTTATAGTGGTTGATGGGTGGCCAATCGCCAACGCCCAGTGCTTGATCACAGGAAAGTTTCGGTGAACCATAGGTAGATGGTCATTTCTCAGGTGATTTCCTAATAATTTTGAGGGGTTTCATCGCTGGGTGCCACCCAGGGCCTCGCGTCCACCCCAAAGAAGTGGCCACAAGGCTTTTATATCTTCTATTGCTGCCGCAATAAGAACACAAGCACACACACACATCACACACACACACACACTTATAGTACATATATTTAGAAGTTTATATGCAATGCATACATGCACATACATTAACGTGGCTATGCGTATATATTTCTCCCCCCCTCTCTCTGTGCACAGTTTGCAAATGCACACTGAGTACATGGTTTAGATGTAATGTTGGCAGGTCAGAAACCAATTCATTTTCTCCTTGAAAGTTGCGATCGTGGATCGTTGTTTGAACCACCGGGGTGGGGCTGATCCGATCCGATTGCAAGGCCTGTGCTGATCGCAGTGCATTTCTGAAGATGAAGCAAATATGATTATACATTATATGCATTCGTGCATTCATGCAATCCATTAAGCATTATATTTGCCAAGGGATGTGCATATGCATTCATGCACTCTAAATGTGGAATCATTGCATGGTGGTTTTCGTTCATGCTTTCATGGAACAAACAAGTCTTATCATCACGATGTCAGTCATCACCCATGCCAATAATGGCTAATACTACGCACAGACCCCGTGGTTTGCCCTCCTGTGCGTGTTGAACATTGCTCGAAGAATCAGTGAGAAACACTGGCTATACGCAGTGATTTAGGGTTTAGGGTTTTAGGGTTTAGGTTTTAGGGTTTAGGGTTTTAAGGTTTTAGGGTTTAGGGTTTTAGGGTTTAGGGTTTTAGGGTTTTAGGGTTTAGGGTTAGGGTTTCTTGATTCTCAGAGTTTCAAAACAACGGGCCTGCGCAGGGTTCTGAACAGTTGACAAGACTCACTTCTGGGCAGGTCTTGTGGTCACGGGCAAACCATAGGGTCTTGCCGCAATACTAGTGGGGATTACTATGGGTAATGACTGATAGTATGTAACCACAAGCTACTGGTACACCACAAGCTATGTTAATAGTGGGCAATGCTGGTGGGGATGAGCATAGCTCGCGGTGTACTCACCGAGGTTGAGATCCTTTCGCATCTCCTCCAATCAGAAGACTTGGGACGAGATCAGGCCGTAGCGGTGGGCGGACGGCAGGCATCAGGGCTTCAGAGGTTGCAAGTTTTTGATTTGACATGACTTCTATTATATAGATTTAGCTAGGGATTCAATGATCCAAAATTCATTCACAGATTCCAAGTTGATGGACTTGGGATGTTCAGAATTGCGGATTCCCATGGGTTCCCACGCCACCGTCGCCTCCACAGGCTGCCTCGTTTAAGAGCCCACCTGAGTAAATCCAAACAGCTCTGCGACTCCTACGCGCCTGTGCCTTGGCCTCGACCACAAGCCTGGAAGGATGGCTTTTTACAGCAACCTGACTCACACTCAGTGTTTCTCAGTGGCGAGATATGTAGTGACATATTTATATATTTATGTATATACATATTTCTATTTGATTATATCAAAAATTATATGGGAACATATTTCTTACTATGAATCTATTGACTAATTATAAGCTCGCGGAAATGTATGTTTCGAACAGTCTGACGTGCAGAAAGATCACCAAAGAGCGGGAGGATGCACAAACGAGTGACAGATGAAGATTGAAGAACCAACGGTTTTACTGAATAATTTGCATGTAATGACTTAGCAACCATGCAATGACCATCCAAGAAATTGCCAACTAATCAACCAAATCACAGAGCAACAGCTTTTTGTGACTGCTTCACTTCGCCAGGTTGTGTACTCCGTGAATCCTCAACGCTTCGGACAAAGCGAGGGCCAGGGGCCAAGGCGTTAGCACAGTTCGGGGACCGCCGGACAGATGGTTGCGGTAGTAGCATATCCGTGATTGATACGTGTAGGGTTTGCAACGCGCAAAGATATGCAAAGATGATTGGATATGATTGGTATGTATATATATATTGATTGATTGACTGATTTATTTATATATGTGGGCATTCTGGAATCCTGGACTTGCATTTCTCAATATTCCGTCCTTGACGTGAAATGACGATTGTCCACATTTAAGTGCATGGCGAATTGCTGTGAATGCTGCATGCTTGTGCTTCTATCAAGGATGGCCGTTGTGCTTCACCATGGTGATCATGTCATCAGACTGATGTTTTGCTCTTCATCCAGTAGTCAAAACTCAAGAGTGCTTATACATTGATTGCGGCATTCATATGCAATAGCAGCGGAATTGATCACCAACTATGCAGCCATATAATGTGCAACAAAGACCAATGCAGTGCTCGAACCACAGACTTTTTTTCTGCGACCGTTTGGCTCAAGAGCAGCATTGGAATGCATTGTCCCGTCTACATCACACAGATTCGAGATTTTCATTTTTGGGTATTGCTCAAAGACATGCAAAGACTGTTTTGTGATACGTTTGCTCGCGAAACAGTGTGTCGCCGGGTTTCGGAACTTGTGGCACGTGACATTGTTGTGTGGGAGCCGCGGGAAACGAGGTGGCTGGGACTGAAGTTCTGGCAGTGGGGGATGTGTCCTCATCACTATCGATCACTAGCCAGGCGTTGTGATGGACAGATAGCATGGGATGTGTTTTTTTTTTGGGCTGGGAAGCCTGGAAGTGTAGGTATAGGTCGCAACCCTGCAACTGGACATCCCAACGACTAGCATGGTTCGGATCTTGAGCAATACTGGTTCATGATAGCGACAACACCTGGAATGTGAACCCTTAGCGCCCAAAGCGGTGATCCCTGGTGCAGCCAGGGGTGTGCGAAATGTTCTTCCCAGCAGCTGAGGTTACATCTGAACCGTGGCATTTGACCCATTCGCAACTGGCACGTGAAGCCTCTCAACTGCTGGGAGTTGCTGCGTTGCCAGGAGGCTAATGCAAAGTCAGGATTAATAAAACCCCCCTAGTTAATCAAAC
>VSDK01029425.1:228251-249401 GCA_009767595.1 Symbiodinium kawagutii | reverse complement strand
CATTTTTATATATAATTTTGCCCGTGCATGCATGTACAATGATTTTGTTTACGGGATTGCATGGGTATGTTTTCGTTAAAGTTTCATTTTGGAATGCAAATGCAGCCAACCGCTGAATTGAGGCCTTTGGAACAGCCAGACTGAACAAGTTCATGAGGGGTCTTTATGGCCATGACGTGTTCATCCCAGCAACCCTGGCATCTGAATTGGCCCAGTGTGCTTACGACTTTGTCCGGTCATACAGCTATCAGGCTTTTGCTGCTTACAACCTTGGCCTGTCGCATTACCCAATGCACCCGAAGCTTCATTGTGTACACCATATAGCACACGAGCTAAAACGGCAAAGCAGACTTGCCAACATGTGCCTCAACCCGGCAGTTTGGTCCTGTGCTCTGGACGAGGACTTCATTGGAAGAGCAGCAGCCATCAGCAGGTTGGTCAGTCCAAGAGTCATCGCCAAGCGGACTTTGCAGAGATACTTATGCCACATCCAAATTTCGTGGGCACGTGGTTGACAAATGAAAGAGATGGGAAAAAGGAAGAGGAAGGGACTGGAGCCAGCACGTGGGAACACAACAAACATGACTATAGCACACTCTGTGAGCATACGATCATTTACTCATTCATTTACATTTACACATATACATGTTGAACTCCTTCTGTGCAACATATTGAAACATGCATCAAAGATGGATTTATTGGGGTAAAATGGACATATATCAAAATACATACATACATACATACATACATACATACATACATACATACATACATACATACATACATACATACATACATACATACATACATACCTACATACACACATACATATATATACATTCATACATGCGTGCATGCATGCATATATATATATATATTTATATTTAGTACACAGTACGTTCACCCAAATGTATACATAAATTACATGATATATTGCTTACATATATAAATATATATATATATATTTGCATACATATATATATATATATATATTTAGTACACAGTACGTTCACCCAAATGTATACATAAATTACATGATATATTGCTTACATATATATATATATATTTATGTATGTATATTTGTATGTATATTGTGCATATATATATATATATGTATTTTATGCATGTATATATGTATATATGTATATTATGCATGTATACTGTATATATGTATATATGTATATTATGCATGTATATATGTATTTATATATATGTATTTTATGCATGTATATATGTATATATGTATATTATGCATGTATATATGTATATATGTATAATATGCATGTATATATGTATATATGTATATAATATAAAAAACATGCCTGGAAAGGAATTATTGTGGGCAGTTGGATCTGGACGTGAATAACCGTACTGGGTCGTGATTTGTTTGAAGATGTGCCAAAAGCTTTCTTTTAACAAGATGGAAAGAAATTTGTGTCCATCCAGGGCAGCAGGTAGATATTGATGATGAATATTGGGTTTTTTGTTTTAACATATCTTTCTGAAGTTCCTGAAGCTCCCAAGAAGCAAAGCTTGAAGGGAAGATAACGAAGCGGCCATCCACAGATCCGCGACGTGGCACACTGAGGCGCTGTGGGAATTCGACCGGAAGGCGTGCCGGTGCTTTCGAGCGCCTTGGATCTCCATAACTTGAACAGTAAGACCATGTAAGACATAAATATCATAAAATATTGACATAAATGTAAAGATATATAAATCTAATATCATAAATGTAAGACATTGTCCCTACTGTATTAGATTAAAATAGATTAAAAAATGGACTTGAACTTAGATTTGAGAATGAAGTTGAACTTGGTAAGATTTTGTTTGCTGAGATTTGTCGTTCGCCTTGCGTCACAGCACCAAATGCTGAAGGAATATTCCAGCCTTGAACGACTGGACATCTGAAACCACCTGGTACATCGATGTTTATTTCCAAAGCCAGCTAGCTTGCTCATTAGAATAAGATTGCTTTGTCTAATGATAGCTCAGAGATGCTCAGAGTACAACCTACTATCTTAAAGCTGTGCGATTAAGACAGGCATCCATTTCTTTCAATGCCTCCTTTTCCACCATCTCGCCCCTCCCCCTATCCATTGCTTGAAATTGCTTGAAGTGTAAGGCCTTGCAAGTTCGAGAATTGCACTCTCCTCACCATTCTACAGCTTCGTAGTGACTCGTGGGGGGTGTGCCCAACAACAGATACTTTTGGCCCTGAAGCCACTTTCTCCTGGCTACTTAGTTTTTGGGAGTACTACCAGTGCTGAGCAGTCTCTAGCCAAAGGCCAAAGACTCCTTGCTCTCAGTCTAGCTAGCTGCTGTGTCCTTCCCTTTGAAACCTTTGACCCAAAGTAAGATATTTCATGTACGTTTTTTGCATGCACCAGAACATGTATCATTGAAATTAAAAATGAAATTGGACTTTGGACATGAAAGTATATATGAAACTGAGCGGCTATGAATATAAATCACAATTGAGTGAAAAACGAAGAAGAAGAAGAAGAAGAAAAGGAAGAAGAAGAAGAATAAGAAGGTGCGGCTCCGATGGCTCGTTTTGCGCCAGGTTCCAAGCGCTTCGAAGGAAATCAGGAACAAGCCCTGCAGGAGAGGATCTCAGTCCTCCAACGCTAAACAAAGCGGCCAAATCGCGGATGATCCCCTGTGGCCCGTGGATGTCTCCCTGTCTCTCTTTGTGCGTGTTTAAACATATGACATTTGATATCAAATTATACATATTGATAAACATACCTATTACTTTCACATATCTATTACATTTTACAACGATTTAAGTATATATAATTTAGGTTGAATCTGCATGTACTTGTTTAGTGCGGTCTGTTGAACAGTATCAGTATACATATTAATTAAATCTGATTCATTCAACAACATTCTCAATTTGACAGCCTCATACATGCTCCTAGCTGCATGGGTTTCTCAGGTTGCCCGAAAGATGCTCGAGATCTTTGGGGGAGCAGTTGCTTTGATTGATGAGATTGATTGGGCAGAATCCTTAAATGCCCTTAGCGTCCTTGGAGTTTTAGTCATTGCTTTATATACATACATATGTGCAAAAGTACATATGTAGACTAGATAGATGTTTGCATATCTTGTTCGATTGCTCTCTGAGGTGATGCACCCATTGAAGAGTGAATTGCATTGGCCCTGCGGACCTGTCAGATCATTGGACTTGGCGGAAGCCACAGCATCTCAGCAGCACCAAGAAAGCTTCATGGGATCAGAGAACAAAGAGAATAAAAGGAACAGCATGTGGGTACGATATGGTAAGAATTGGTAAGGTATGGTGAGGTGAGGTGAGTGGGGTAAGTTCAATGTATTTGTTTTGGCTCACGACCCCAGAGTAACCTGTGGTCTGAATTCATCCAAGTTCTGCATACCCTTATTCCACCTCTCACGTGTTCAAAGAAGTTTGTCCTATGTTGCTTCAGGCGTGTTTGTTTCTGGCTGCTGAAAACAAGAGATTGAGAATGCTTGTTGTCCAATTCTCTTGTGAGCAACTGCCATACTGGAGACTGGGTGAGGTCACAAATGCCGAATCCGGACTGCACCAACCTTGGCACAGCTTCGGGAGACAGTCCCTAACGCACTGCAATATGCACGGTATCGTGACATCCCTTGTGCATGCCATGTACGTTGCCTTGCGCTTCAAGTGAGGCGGTGGCGAATCATGGGATGTTTGGTTCTGGAACCCAGAAATGTTATGAAATGTTTTTCTTACAAGTTTGTAAAAGTATTCATTGTGATTCTTCATTTTGATTTGTCATTTTGCGTCACTTCAAGATGTTTGTTTTAGGTTGACAGTATTCTCGATCGAAGTGGGCAAATCTGGGCTGCTTTGGAGGCCATGTTGACATGGAGTATAGACGTACAGGTGCAGGATTGTCTAGGCATGTTCATGCTAAGTGCAACGTTTGAAAAGTTGTGCCAAGTTGTGCCAAGACAAGACATTCTTGGAAGAACAAAGCCAGGGTACCTGGGCTCGGAATCAGGCTGGCCAATCGCAGCACAAGGTCATGCTCAAGCCAAACCCAGTCGTGCTCAACTCCGGGTGCGCCAGATTTGCAGAGCGATCAAATTCAGAAATGCATATCATTGACAGCTATCACATATATGCCTTTGGATCAAGCAGCTTATTGACTCGGTTTTGAATTCGAGCAGTGGCAGGTGGTACTTTGATGTTCTCTTCCCTTTGCTTTCCAATGAGCTGGCAAGTGTCGTGCCCAGAGCCTTCAACCGTGCGGAAGTTTCCACAGTTTGCATGAACAGTTGCAATGTGAAGAGAGATTTCAATTGTGTTGAATGACATCTAATGACAATCATTGACATGTATATTATGATTATTCCCGGCCCAAACAGTGTGGCCACACGAACTTACAAAGGGGTTCCTACTGGAATAGAAAAGGCTTGGATTCAATCAGGGTCCGGGGCGTCGGGCTGCATCAGCAGAAAATAGGAGTGCCTCTTCCGTTGTTTGGGGGAAGTCTGGCACAAAAATGTCAATTTTATGTGGCAGGGGCAAGGAGAAACCTCAGATTTCTGGGGGCTCTAGGGATGCGGGGAAGGCACCGTGGATCGCAGTCATGTTTCAAAACAACTGATATGTTTACGTTTTTTTAGCACTTTGCAAAAACATTTCAAGGGTGCCACAAAATCATCGGGTTGGAAAAGGAGACTTTTTCGTTCTACCGAGACCTCAATCATTTTGTAGAATCCCTCTTGCGCAGGGGGCCTTCCGAGATCCCATGCAAGCCCATATAGAATCCTTGCACAGGGATCTTCAACAACAACTGTATACCGGTATGTACAAGTCCTTTTGAGAAAGAACAAGTTCTCCCCCAGGATGTCACGCAGAGTTCTTGCCAAGGTTCTTGCAACACTTGTGTTAAAGAGAGTTTTTTCATGCGTAGTCTGTGCCTAACCTGCCTTTGGGGTCTCTTGCCAAGAAAATATTGGTGTATGCACATGTGTGTGTAGATGTCTATGTCATGTGTGATTATGTTGGAATATTGCACGAATATCAACGTATTGCTTATACAAGTACAAGTTTATA
Organism: Symbiodinium kawagutii; assembly: GCA_009767595.1. Taxonomy (NCBI): domain Eukaryota; class Dinophyceae; order Suessiales; family Symbiodiniaceae; genus Symbiodinium; species Symbiodinium kawagutii. The sequence goes on along the minus strand of VSDK01029425.1, from coordinate 244,333 downwards.
CTAATGTGTTTTATGTAGACATGCTAGAAAACATATCTAGACATGCATTGTCTATGTTTGATGTTATGTAGACATATTTAGACATGAACATATTTGTAGATTGTTTAATAGACATGACACATGTATACATATATGCAATTACATGTTCATATACAATATAAAGCATAGAGATTAAAAAAATGATATATATATATATCTTTTTATACAGGTACAAATACTTATAGACATCAAATAGTGTAGATTTGTGTTATGTTTTGCAGCGAATGTGCTGCTTTTTTTCCCATTTTGAACAGCTGAGATCACCGCTTCCACTGAGATTTTCTGGGTCCACGCGCAGCTGTGCCTCGCGATGAGCTCCTGGAGTTTCTGGGACAAGGCGCAGTGCCCAGTGAAACACAAACAGTTGAGCTAAGTTCTTTGGAAATGGTGAAATGATGTGAAATGTCTACAATCTATTCAGGTATGTATATCATGCATATATATATATATATATATTGTATGGGTAAATTATGTGTTTTTCTATTGGCATGATGGATGTATCTGTATATGTATATCGATATACGTATGAAGTTTTTGGCAAACAGACAAAGAATGGTCATCAAGCAAGCAGAGCGTCTCAGAACTGGGAGATGCCGCAAACAAAGGAGTGAGACCATTTGAATTCTCACTGTCAGTCCATGACCAACTTAACTGTAAGAACAAACCCCAATTTGCTCGAAGTCCACGCGATACATGTGGCATCCAAGGTCGATGTGGTCCGACCTTAACAAGGCACTTTGGTTGCGATGAGATGCTTTGGTCGTTGTGGGTCTTTTTCAGTTGGTGAGGTGCAACTGGGTCAGGGGATGTCAGGGGTTCGGAATCACCGTTCAGTTGAGGTTGCCAGACCAAGAGACAAAACTTGCGACCCTGGCTCGCCAACTGCTCCACAGTGCAGCCTCCTTAGAGTTGCTCTTTTTTGCTCCTAGGATTTCGTAGGCATCCCAGTGTTTTGTTTCACGGACATGCTGGAGTGGGGCAATGAGACACCAAGGTCTTTCCTCACCTTTTGGGTATCTCCGGCTGAGTGGAGATCATTTGCTGTTCAATTTGCTGTTTGCTGCTGATCATATGGCCAGGTCTCCCGCACAGGATCCGCTATGGTTTGCTGTCGGACAAGGACAGCAAGACGCAACAATGTCACCATCTGAAACAGCAGAAATCTACATTTGGACCGTTTGGACCATTTGGACCAGTCCATTTTGTGTGTTGGGCGAGTTCGCTGAGTTGTCCAGGGGAGCAAATCCGATGGTCGATTATCCACAAAGGGTCGCGCTGCACGGAGAGCACTGCTAGTGGCTTTCTGAGTTGTTTGCAACGAGCCTTGAGAATGAAAGGGTCAATGAACATGATGTGGACAAGGATGGACAAGGATGGACAAGGAAGCTGTCAAGTTCCTTTCAAATCTGGGACTGAGGCGGTTCCGTTCATTGGAAAGGATTGCCCATCAGCCGCTTCTGAGTTTGCACATCCAGACGTTGCTATTGGGTCAGCCTCCCAAGATGAACAGATGTCCATCAACCGCAAAAAAGATGACTGGCCTCTTCCTGTGCGGTCCAGGCTTACCATTTTCTCCTACCACTTTGAGGGCCTGAGAAAGCAGGACTTTGTCCTCCTTCTAAAATTGCTGCGAGCCGTGATCTTGGCGGCTGGATCCTGCAACGACGTCAAAATACATTGCATCATAGGAAGCATTTTGAAGCATCTTGAAGCACTTTAAGAATCTTTAAGACACACGAAGAGAGTGAGGCTGAGATGGAGGAGGAGAGAGGGCCTCTTGCAAGGAGGTGCGCGAAAAGAGCAGAAACGGTCATGTCACTTTATTCTTGATGCTTTTATACCGTACATCAACCGGGCACCCTGAAGGTACTTCCCATACACCAAAGTGGCTAAGGGGAATTTACAGTACCAGTACCTCATCACTACCTCATCAGCACCTCAATGATCTTGGAGTTGACAAGGTATCCATAGGTATCTTCCATAGGTATCTTCGAGGTTGGAGATACACCGAGATACCAATGGCCTTCTGATCGAGGCCAAGCTGCTTACGCTGGGTTTCGTGGGTGAGGGAAGCTGGAGGTCGCGTCACCGGATTCAGCTGGGTCCGAGGCTCAATGGCGAGCAGTTTCCAAAGGACATTGAGCAACAGCTACCCCAAGCGGTTGGTCAGCCGGTTCGGGGTTCCTACATGGTTCCAATTGTTGGTTTATAGATGTTTATAGCTGGGATGTCTTTTATATTCAGTGTGTGTATTATTTAATGTTCAAGACTCATATAAATCATGTTCATCAATAGATTCCATTAGATGCTTGCATGATTTCTTCACAAGACTGGGCCAAGGGTGGGAAGCTCTTGGCGGACATGCCGAAGGACATTGCTGCAAGCGAAGTTGATGAGTCTCTTGAGCGGTGAGACCTGGCAGGATGAAGTGCGACTTGATGCTCCTCCATCAAATCACACCCTGCTGCTAGATGAAGATGGACTTGAAGAGTGGAAACCTCGAAGCCAGCGCGTAGATTTTTGTTTGAATGAATCAAGTCTAGCAATAAACTAGGCTTGCGCCAGCAGATGGTGAGGCTTCGAAGCAATGTTTGGCCTTTGGAAAGAGTCAGTCTCAAGGATAAGCACCAGGCTCCCGGTGCATCATTTGGACTCTGAACTGGCCATGATTGGCCATGCATGTCACGCAGGTGCACGTGTTATGGAGATTGTTGTGGCGATCTGCCGGAGCGGTGCAGAACTCAGAGCTCTTTCCAGAGACAATTCTTCGCGTGGTTGAAACTGAGGTGCGGCATTATTTGTACGAACATGCGCTTGCCTCGGTTGTCCAAGGGATAAGCAAAGATAAGTAAAGAAGGAAAGGAGGAAAAGAGGAAGGAAGGGCCATGGCTCTACAAGTGCCCAGCCATAAGGTCTTTCCTGGCGTCATGGGCCTGAGTGATTCACTCCTGTCATGTACAGCTCAGGAGCCACGCTGCGTTGCTGCGTTGCTGTGCTTTGTCGGAGGGAGGTGAGGTCAGTGAGGTCAGGTTTGCAGCCTCAGGAGCTCGGAAGCAACGTCCTCTTCAGTCATTCTCTCAGTTAAAACTGGAGTCAAGTTGAGTCAAGTTGAGTCTAGTCCGAATCATGTGAATGAGTTTCTAATGATGGCATGATGGCATATGATTGGCCCAATGCTTCTTGAATGCTCTGCTTCCTCTGCTCTTGCCTGGTTCTAGTTCCTTTAACTTTTACCTTCTTGGTCGCTGTAGTGAAACTTTACATTTATAGGAGTGATCCTGTTTGAGGTCGCAGGCTTGGATTCAGTGGAACACCTTCAGAAGTGTTGCCCGCAAGCAGGAGGCTTAGAAAAGCGGAAGTGAGGCCTCAGAAATCATGGGAGTCAGTTCAGAACTAAATCATCCCAATGCCATTCCATTTGAATTCATTCTCGCAGCGCTCTTAGGCATGGGTCAGATTCACTATGAGCGCGGATGTGATGCCAAGATTTTGAGTACCTTGCTCAACCCCAAGGCCCATTCACATGTTGATGCTATCGATGTCTTTCTACTTCTACTTGGTTTCTTTGGACAAGAAAATTTAGGATGTGTGAGTCTGTGTGAGATGTCCAAACCACAAATGAGTTTGGTGCTTGTTGCAGCGGAGCCTGGATTTTAGATGATCTTGGTGTGGAGATGGGGAGTGCAGGTTGTCACCCGAACAGAGACGCTGCCCGTTGGGTGGGTGTTCCTGGCTGGTTTGTTCTCGCATGTTCTCGCTACAGTAGTCTCTTCTCCGATGCGTTTGACAGCACTGCAGATACAAGTAGAGATAGAGAGAGAGAGTGAGAAAGAGCGAGGGAGAAAGAGTGAGGGAGAGAGAGAAAGTGAGTGAGAGAGAGGGAATAGGTGAGCTTAGACCATCCCTCAATGTTTGCGGCATCTGATTTTGGAGAGAGAAGAACTGCCAGGATCCGCAGTGGCTCTTGCAGCGGGCCGCAAAGGGCGATTTTCATGCGTGGCAAACTGAGGATTTCCTGTACTAAAAGACTGAAGAGACTTGCAACTGACGCATCATTCTTCCCATCGTTGAGTGTGAACGAGAATGAAATTGTTCGTCTCCGCCTTTCCGAATGGTGTAGCCCTTCATGACCTTGACGCCTTTGTAGAGGCTTATTGATGCTGGTGCGCTCATAATTGGATTTTCCAATTTCACAGCCAGATGCTGAATTCGTTTCAGCAACTGACTTGTTTCGCACTTGCAACTTGTTGCGGACATGCTCGAGGATGCTCCAAAGATGCTTCAGGCATTGAAGATGTTTGGTACCGCTTTGTCCCGCTTTGTCTTTTTGAGGCCGCAACAAAACTCCTCGAGTTGGCACCTCAAACACTCTTAGAGTTTTTCCATTAGCCCTTAAGATCAAAGTGTTGCCAAAGTGTCACCAAAGTGTTACCAAAGTGTTGCCAAAGTGTTTTAAGTGTTAAACATCAAAACAATGTTCAAAGTCGATGCCATACAGTGAGGTCGTTGCCAATGGCATTCCTTGGTGTGGTCTTCCTGACCGAAGCGGATGAGTCTGTGGTGCTACTTCGGGCCAGTCCCTCTGAATTCCCTGCTGGAAAAAACTGTAACATATGTATATACATACAACGTCAGAGTGAATGTCCAACTTGCTCTGTAGCAAGTACAGCAGTGCCGCAGAATCGATCTTGGGAAGGATGGACGTATCTTGCCACTGGCTGACTGTGGCTTGTCGCCATCGCAGAGGTTCACGTGTAGCTCTCAATCTTGAGAAAGTTCAGATTGTGGCAATTTGCTTGCTGAGAGAGGCTCTTACGATGAGGAAAAACGCACACACACACACCTATTAATATATACATCGTGAAAATGGTAATTGCAAGGTACTGGTTTTGTTTTGCTTTTTGGACTGTCAACTTCACGGAACAACGATGTGTTTGCGCTCCATGGACTTGGAGAGATTGGAAAGACCCGCTACCGCTGGCTATGCTCAGGTTCTATGATCACGTTCACACAACTGGCCTTGACGTTCATCAAGCTCCATATGCGAGGGCTGCATTGACCCTAGGCTGGCGCCCTACTTGCACTCATACGTAGCAACTGTCACGGCGCATCCAGTATTGAAAGTACATTATATGGTGCCATGATTTGCCATGCCCATCCATGCCTCGGTTCACAGATCAACATTTTTGGCGATGGAGAGTACAATGTAATGCATACCCCGGATTAATAAACCCCCCCCTTCCCCCCCTTATAGGTCATAGGTCTGGTGCTTACATGGGAAAAAGTGACCACCCCCAAATAAACGCCCTCAATTGTTTTTAAATTGATTTCAAAAAGGGAGGTTCCAGGCTTGTGGGGGGTACCCTTTGTGAGCTCCTAAAAGATTGTTTTTGTTAATGAATTTTAAAAGGCGGGTAATGGGTAATAAAGAAAAACACATAGACTTTTTGGGAAATCTAAGCCCACTAGCCATGAGAAGCAATTGGATTGATAAGGGTTTCAATTAAAAGCAATTTAAAACTAAAGAAACACAAAAAAAAACACTAGGGATCCAGAGGGGGTTGATTAATTTGGGGGGGTTTTGGCTGTACTTTACTTATTAGGGGGTGAAATCAGAGCCTAATTAACTTTAGTAAGGACCAGGGTCTGGGGATCAGGAGGGGGTTGATTAATTAGGGGGGGTTTGTTAATCCTACCTTTGCATTATTGGCAAACTCAAATGTTCACTTGAATCATGTCGCCCAGACATCACAGCATTTACTTTTGGACATATGAAGCACCTCAAACAACTTAAATGAACATTACATTATTTGTTGATACTTAATTTGTTCATACGTTTCTTGAAGTTTCTTGAAGGTAGTGTTTGATATGCACATGTGATATACATAGAACTGTTTCTTGTGTAAATGCTTTTGGCGTATTTGTTCTTGTGATCCAGCCCCATTCAGAAGCATTGTTCGAGGCTGGAAGGTCAATCATTGCTTAACCCTGAAGCTACCAAGGCAAAGACATGCTTTGGAGAGACTACGCTCAGGCAGGGCAGAGTTCAATAGAGCAAGCTGTGGCAGGGGGAATTTTGGGAAGTTTGGGAAGGGTAGTTATTGTTTGCAGTACCACGGTGGTCATTGAGGTGTTGCTATTGAATTTTTGCTCTCCTTTGGGTTAATTTCTGATGGCTTGAAAGGACTTGGAAAGGGTGAGTGCATTGTTTGATATGTTTGATATGATTTGCATTATTTCGGTTCGAAGCTAGTCGTCTATAAAGATGATCGCTAAAGGTGCCCGCTGGGCAGATCTAGCGCTTCTCTTTTGCCTTCAGGGAAAGTTCTGCTAGCAGATGTTGGCAATATTTGCAGGAGTAAAGTTCCCTCACCCATGTAGAATTTTCACCTTTCTATTGTTCGTTGATTTGGTATTATCTATGACAGCTGCACAGAAAATCAAGAGTGATTAGTTTGCATAAATCCAGAGTTTGCATGCTCCTTGAACAGTCCACTGAGTTTGAAAGTTTGACTTCGTGTTTTCAGTTTGAAGTCCAACTGTGTTTGCTTTCTTGTTTTTGTTGTCCTGTTGGCGCTCGGAAAGTCCAACTGTGTCACCAACATCTATTGTCTTGACGCCACCTGTACAATTGCTTGATGCCAGGTTTGAGTCTGTGGCATTATAAATGCATATGATATATTTTATATATATTATTTATGTATTATATATATTACATTATATATACATGTTTTTTACATATTCACAGTATACAATATATATATATACATCAACATCGTGGATGGATATGGATGGTGAGTGAAGTCTTGCTTTGCTGGTGAAAGGCTGCCTTTCGGATGCGTGGTCTTGGTCCTGGTGTCCGTGCACCAAGATTTCCTGCCTTTCGTGCATTCAGTTCGTCGGAAAGACATGTTTTCACGCACCGCGCCATACCATGCCACAGATTAGTGGCTACATGGAGGGAGACTTCCTGAGGCTCAAACGCTCCACTTGTGTGTAGCTTAGACATGAGATGATTTCAACGCGGCGCTTTGAAAAACTCACAGATAATACCTGGATTCTAGCTTTGTGTATTTCGTAAAGCATATATATATATACATAAGTTTTATATTATTTGATTTTATCTATTCCGATTGTGTGAAAGCTGTTTGTGAAAGTGTTGGCTCAAGTTTGTTTCCTTCGCATCGTCTTTCCAGCTTATCATCATGGCGGTGGCAGCTGCGGGCTATGGTGGTGACATTGCACCCTTCTCGGAGAAGAACATGTTCGGTGGCTCCTACCGAAATTATGAGTCCTCCTCTCGCCAGAGCACCGTTGAGAAGACATACTCAGATATGCACATCAACCAGACGGTGGAATTTGTGAAGAGCATGCGAGAGAAGTGGATGAAGTTCGACAAGGGTGAGTACACCATCATGGAGGCAATCAAACTGTTGGATGAGCTTGTTGATGACTCTGATCCAGATGTAGACATCCCCAACAGCATCCATGACTTTCAGACTGCTGAAAGGATTCGAGAGCAATGGCCAGGAGAGGAATATGACTGGTTCCACCTGGTTGGTTTGCTCCATGACATGGGCAAAGTCATGGCATTGCCAAAGATTGCTGGAGACGACATCCTGGAGCAGTGGGCGGTTGTTGGGGACACTTTTCCAGTGGGATGTGCACCTGCTGAAGATGCGGTGGTTTTCCCTGAGTCCTTTAAGCAGAATCCTGACTACAATCATCCAGTCTATGGCAGCAAGTTTGGCATCTACAAAGCTGGTTGTGGCATCAGCAACTTGATGCTCTCCTGGGGGCACGACGAGTACATGTACCAAATGCTGAAGTTCAATGGATGCACCCTTCCGGAGTGCGGTCTCAACATGATCCGCCTCCACTCCTTCTACCCTTGGCATGACAAACGTGCATACACCCACTTTGAATGTCCTGAGGATGCTGAGACCTTGAAATGGGTCAAGGAGTTCAACAAGTTCGATCTCTACTCCAAAGGCGATGCTGTTCCAGATGTTGAGTCATTGAAGCCATACTACTCTTCCCTTTTGAAGAAGTACAACCTTGATGGCAAGCTGAAGTGGTGAGATGTGGTGAGACTCTGTGAATTTGTGAGGTCAGCTTTGGCAGAATCCGAAGCACCGGGGTGTTGAAGAACGCCTCAGAGGCTCAGTGTCTCCCAGAGGCGCCTCCATCTTGATCGGCGCATGTCAAGCGGCTTACTTTTGCGTACCTCGTGACTCATCACCACAGAAATGCAACTAGAAATGCGCATTGAGTCGTTGAGACTGTGACTGTCTGAATGATTCAGAATCGCATAGAATACCTGAATATTCTGATCTTTGGATCCGTTTGAAATTTCTAACTTGCTGGTCGCCAAATTCACCTTGAGCATGCTGCATGCTGCCAATTCATTTGAATGTACCGCTGGACTCAGAAGAATCGAACCTGAATGGTTCTTGAGGCTTCTTTGAGACCCAGTACATTGACTTGCAAAGAATTAGACAATTCAAAATGCAACGGCAACGACTGGCAACGACTGGCAATGACCGCAAGATTTTTGCAGCTTCTGAAAGTGCTTTGCTGCTTGATGATAGGGGTTTGACTTTCCTCTACCAAATGGTGTGGCTTGTGCTACCTACAAAGCTGAAAAAACAGCTGATTTAGTAGAAATATTTGGGCTTGTGCACCATCATTTTGTATATGTTGATTGGCTGGGAACCACTTTGTAGGATTCCTAATTTTTTTGTACCCCTGGGAATCTGTTTGTAGAGAATTAAGCTTGTTTTTTCTTCAGTGCCAATTCAGAATTTTGTTTCATTTTGTAGTGTTTCTGGGGCCTCCATTCTGTAGAAATCAGATATGTTTGAAACAATCTCCTTGTAGAATTACATATGTCAGTTGATGCTTTGTAGAGAAACAGCCTTCTTCTCCCAAGATCTCATTGATCATCATCAATCATCTAGATTTTGCATGATTTAACCATTAGGGGGGAATGTCAGGGCGGCCATAAAAAGATTGAAAATCATACAAATAATTCAAATCAGTTCATATCAATCATTTGTATTCATTTGTATTCAACTGGGCATCCGCAGCCTTTGGCTTGAGAAAGCAAGTTGTTCCTCAAGGATTCTCAAGGATCTTCAAGATTCAAAAAACTGGTGTGAATGGCTGCCAATGGCTGAGTGTAAGCATGGGTTTGATCAATATGGATCTGGATCAATAATATTCAAGAATGATCAATGAAATTCATTGAATTTCTATTTCCAAAAGATTCTCGAGTATTCCAGAGGTGTTTCTGTCTACAAAATGATCAGGTCAACATAATTCTTTGCTTTTGTAGAGGCCTCTTTTTGATTTTGAGGGCTTTCAGAACATTGAGAAGTCCCTTTGTAGAGAGAGGATTTTTTCTTCGAATGAGGTCACTTGGATCCTTTTGTAGAAGGAAATTCCAAAATTCGGATCTTTTTGTAGAAAACAGGCTTTTGGAGGCTGTGCCCCCTGTTTTGTACCTACAAAGAGGGGTGTGCAACCTACAACCCTAAATCCAAACAATGATGCTTGATGCACCATAGCGATGGCGGCCACTCCCTCATGGTTTGCGCAGAGTGGCCCTTCCCCATGTTTTGAGCAGAGTCTTAAGGCTGGTGCCTCCGGAAATCCGACATTTGATCGCAGTGTCTTGGTGAAGAGAGTAGCTGCTGAGTAGCTTGGAGCTCCATGGCTGTTCCATGCTGTAGCCTCCGCGGCAACTCAGGCGGCAGATGAAGTGGTTGCCCCCGCTCCCGCGCAACCCATGCAACCCATGCAGCCAATTGTTTCGCAAGGCGCCGACGACCAAGGGGTCCCCCTGTTGTCTTTTTTTCTCAGTTGTGTCATTTTTTCTCAGAATGTACATCAGACATTGGCAAAGTCAGGTTTGGATATCAACGATGATTTGATCTCTTTGGGTTTGAAGCTCAAATGCATTGCATGGGCAAAAGAATGGAAACGAAACGATAGGACTTTCTGCAACAAAAGCTCTGCTTTTTGCGACGCCAAGGTCCAGTCCTTCAACATCCTGGAGCCCAGCCACATTCCTGGTTGCCCAATGCATCAAGCAAAAGCAGCAGTGGATAGCGATGGTTCAAGTTGTAGAAGTCATCCTTTGATGCCAAGATATGTCAAGCCTGATCAGTTGATGTGCTTGTTGATTGTCACAATCTGTTTTTTCCCTTCCCAATTCTTTCTAGCTTCTATGCGGGGATAGAGTGAGCACCATAGAAGCAGCCCATGCCTTCTGTTTTTTGAAGACTTTCCAAGTTGACAAAGGCCTACAGCGCTTTCTTCTGGGTTGGACTTGCTGGCAGCTTACATGCAAAAAGTTCTTGCGCACTTTCTTGGTTTGCATCGCTGGGTTTTCAGGGTGGCGCCAGATGACATTCAGATGGTATTGCGATGTATTGCACGTAGTATTTGGTTCATCTACAATCACACTGGGGTTTAATAGATTACAAATATTCTATTCATGAGTTTTGTTGAAGTTGCCAGAAGTGCCTTGTTGAACGTAACAGTTGCACATCAAAAAGCATAAAACTAAAACCTCAAAATATCAGATGCGCAGCGGTTCTTGACGTGTGTTGAACAAGGGCAGAAGTATGATAATGACATGTGAAATATGTGGTAATGTATACATATATATATATATATACAAGTCAATATGGCTATTTCGCTGAAACTAGCCAGAGCCGTATTCATTTGCCAACTCTCCCACTGAACAATAGATGTACCTCTCGCATTTTTGTGAAAAGGATGCCAGCTCCGTTTGCTGATCTGAAGTGTCACTTGACTTGTCACAGAACCGGCTCTGCGAATGCTTCAAGGAGTTTGACTTCCTTCAGCCCACAGTTGAAACTTCATCCCTTCCACAACTTCCTCAGCCTCAAACAGCGCATTTGACAGTGGCTTTGGCAAAGCTTGAAGTGTCAGAGCGTGTAGAATCCTTCAACAATTCGCAAACTCTTTGTGGCTTGGTTGGCTTGGTTGGTTCATGCAGTCACGGTCGTTCATGTGTGGTTCTTGTTTTTCTATTTTGGCAGCTGTGTCTTATCCTTCTCCAACATTTTCTCACAAGCTGACTTTTAAGCCAGGGAAATAGCGTGGAGCACAACAAAGAGCTTGCAGCGGCACTTCGTTGGACAGGCACGAGAGAATCATTTGGGCGAACTCTGCGATCAAAAAGTGCCGGTGAGTTTTCAGTACCTGACGTGAGCGCGTTGAAAGGATGCAACACTCTGGACAGTGATATCAAGCAGTTTGCACTCCTATGCGAACAGAACGTCGAAGCGCTCTGGAGGATTTCCATTGTGCAATGTGTACATTGATATACATTGATCATTTGCCAATTTTTCTCAGAATCTGTGAGAGGAGCAAAGCCTGGGCTGTAGTGCAAGGCCGTGGAGAGGCTGCAAAGTTGCCAGAATCATCCAGAATCCAGAGCTACACTTGCCAGAAGAAATTATTACACTTTGAAACAGAGCTGCACGGGAACCTGTTCGCGTTGGATTTCATTGCGTTTGCGCAGGGGTTACAAGCAGCTGTCGGACTGGGAGTCTCTGCAAGCTTGACGGTCCTTCGCACCCCAAGAGAAGATGTGGACATCTTAGCTGTTTTCAATGCACAAGCTGCTCCTTCGCCTAATTCCTGATCAATGAATTTGTACGCCGCAGCTCGCAGATACGGGGTCCCAGGTCATTCCCAATGACCCTGATCCGCTGGTGGAGGACTTTGCCACAGCGGATGGACTGATGTCATGCACGATAGGTCATGCTATATCCATCCTGATTCGCTGTTGCTGCTGACTGCTTGGTTGTAGACGGTTCCAGGAACGGACTTTGGGTGAAAGGCTGTCAGAAAGACTACGAGCAGAGTTCCTAGAGTATCATGGCATTGCCAGCGCAGCAATCATATCATCAATCTGAGTGTCCAATGGTCTCCATCTCCATACGTCTCCATATAATCTCCATTTTGTAGTGCATGGATGTGCAGGGCTCGAATTACTTGGATACTTACTATATCATATCTTACTATGCTTACAGTATCTTAGAGTACTTGAGAATCGAGGCCAATGCGCACTGGATAACACCAGAGGCCCGGAGCTGAGAACCACAACTTGCTGCACAGCCGCGTAGCACCGCGCACCGAAGGCCAATCAGAGTGGAAAGCAGCTCATAGCAGAGGCACCTCCGATTGAGCTGCGCCATGTTGCGCCGTTGCATCTTTTGAGCATCCGTTGTTGTCGGATGCGACGCGAGCACAGCATTCCCACTGTAAATTCATGTCTCACGAGAGTCATGGGTAGCAGTTCCTGGGAGGCGGACGGACTGACAAACCTACGGGAAACTCAGCTGCACGATTCTGATGGAAGATATGTTGATTGATTTAAGTTTCATATGTTTTGATTGTCTTTTTACAAATATATGATATGTATATAATTTTATCTAAAATGTCAATTTGAATATATTGAAGACTTGAGACATCAATTTAACTATCGTGCAAATTGCATGGGTGAAGGTCAGACGTGGAGCACCGTCAAAGATGGATCAGGAGCAGGTGCAGCTACACATGAAATAGCTATAGTCGCTAGCCAATGATGTCAAAGCTATTGTGAGGTCCAGGAGGAAGAGCAAGAGGAGGAACAGGAACAAGAGCAAGAGGAGGAGCAGCAGCAGGAAGAGGAGGTCGAGCAAGAGGATGAAGAGGCACACGAATTCAGATGGACTGCAAGGGGGTACAGTGGCGGTCTTTGGACATTGCGTGGCACTGCCGTGGCACTTCCTTCATCCGCCCTGCAGGAAAATGCAGCCGAGCAGAAGTACTCACGCGAAGATGAGGGTGACTCTTGCAACCACTTGCTAGCGGAGAATGACAAGACGGTGACAGCGATATTAAGCAGTTGCAATGAGTCGCATTGAGTCACAGAAGCAAATTGCTTCTGTATGCTTATATAGATATTGTTGTTCAAATACAAGCAAAGTACCAATATTACAAGTATGCTTTGCTTCTTTGCGTTGCTTCTCTCAGAACCAAGCTTCACAAAAGGATGTTTTACCTCCTTGCGTTGTGCAAGGTGAAACGCCATGGAATCCAGAGATCCTCTCACATGAGCCAAGATTGAATGATAGCAGCGGTACCTTCTACGCTTGTGGCCGGCTCCTCAGGGTTGGTATCGGGTGTGTCATTCTGTGGCAGATAGCCTTGACTTAAGACGACTTTCGTCGGGTGATTTGAAAGCAACGCCCCTTTGTGAATCACGCGCCTTCAACTTTCCTCAAGATAGAAAATTCTATTCTTCATGTGAGTAGGTTGGTTTGGTAGGGTCAACATGTGATGTGAAAGGGCGTAGGTAGATCTGGTGACTTGTACTTAGTGGTCCTTAGGCTCAAGTCCTTTGGCTTTCCCAAGCCTCAAGTCTTCCAGCCTCCTTCCCACTCTTTTTTTCCCACCCTCCTCTCCCTGATCTCTTCTGCGGGGTGATGGGCAGGAGGGCTGTGCTAGGGTTTCCATTTACTCTCTTCCACCCTTTTTGTGGTGCGGGTGGGTGATGGTTAAGGTGTTGTCTAAAGTGCTTCACTTTGACACAGCTTCTAAGAGTTTAAGGGTTATCTGTTGATACCCTCCCTCTTTCCTACCCAGTGCTATTTCATAACAGTGCGGTGTCCACTACAGCTAGTTGGGAAGCCTTAGGCGCGAATGTAGCGCAAGATGAGTAATGAAAAGAAAGAAACCCTTCGCATCCAGCTGCTTCCTCCTGACCTTTCTCTCAAAAACTGTTCTTCAATTTCCCCATGCCTTTTAGATCCTTTTAGTATATTGTTGCTTTACCTTCTCAGGTGATGGACTTTCAGTCTTCAACGGGAAATTGTTGCAGGCCAGGTGCAAAGCATCGTGTGTTTGGTGGGAAAGGATGATGGTTTTGTTTTGACCAGGAAGTGCTAAAAGATTCATCATTTATGTACCTTAGATTCCTCTGTTAAATTGTAGTTGCTCTATGTTGCTTTTGTGTTTACCCTTGTCATTATCTACATTCCTCCTGCAAGGCACAAAAGTGCTTGGGTTTTCCGCGCTGGTTTTTGGCATCGCAGTCTCACTGGCTTCGTTGAAGCATGATACAAAACTATGCCAGATCAGAGCTTGCCACAGCAGTCCAGCAGTGCATCGTATGTGCTACAGTTTACCCAGTATTGAGTTTGCTTCGGACGTCCTGTAGAATCAACATGGAGGAACTACTTTCGACAGCAGTGGCGACTGAAGACTGTATTTATCTCAGATGAGCAGATGTGTTGTTGGAAAAGTATTGTTTCCGATTATATTTTGATCTTGGCACTGTGCAAGTTTCAGTTTGGTGAAACCATCAGGTTAGAAGACTGAAGAACAGCATCATGTTGGTGGAGTGGGTGCCGGTCTCAGTATTTCATTGTCAACCTTCGTTGAACTGACTTGTGACTGCAAGGCTCTTGCGAAAAGCTTAGTGTTGCTCATGATCAAATTGATGACCTGTTGAGTAATTTGTTTTGCGAGTCAAGGGGTTCTGAAACTTCTCCAAAGTTCTGCCATTTGGGATAGGTTTTTTAGACATGCAAAGTTCTACCATTTAGGATAGGTTCTCCATGATTCATTTGATTCTCCTCACAAATGCCTTTGAGCATGTCAAAATCAAGGCACCCGGTGGCCGCACAAAGGACATGTGGCAGCAGCTTCAGGCAGCCGTGCATTTCATGCGAGATCTCTAATATAAACATAAACACAAAATAACACAAATTTAAGCAATACCGATGAAGAGAATGTTTAAGATTCAGCACATTTAAGTAAGCCCTTGGTTGAAATTTCTGCCTTAGCATTACACGCTCTCGTGGTTTTGCGATCTCTGCAATTGTGTGATCTTGTGAATGTGCTTTGGAGTCCCTTCGGAAGTCTTGAATCCGTTCCAGGGTGTTACACCTGAAGAAGCGATTCGAGCTGCAGTGAGCGCTTGTGAGCTGGATGGAACCGAGGACTTTTGAAAGACACGAGATTCATCATCATCATCATCAATATTCAACTAGAACTTGTGAAAGTCAGCTGGTGTTTTTTGGCTGCCGTCTACCGAGTCTACTGTAGCAGGACTTGACTGAAGGTCAAGCAAAGTCACTCTTGGAATGCTGCATTCTAAGTCGGAATTTACTGGTGCGTTTCACTTGCCACCCTCTTGACACTCTTTGCTAAGGCTTGCATATCTCGCCCTCCATAGGCGCTTTGAGACTGCCAAGGAGCATGGGGTGGGCACCACTGGTTACCCCCGAAGGCCAACGAGGTCGAGACGGTACATAGGACACCATTAGGACACCCTCAAATCGAAGGGCTCAGATTTCCACGAAAAAAATGAACAAAGAAAAAATTACACCGGCATAGACCCCAGATAGAACATGTATGGACAACAAGGTTGGGGTAGGGAATCAAATAGGTTCTAATGTTTGATCAAAAATTGCTGTCAATGATTTCGATGAAAATGTCAAATGCCATGCTCTCAAGTCTGAAGGCATCTTCTGAATCTTGACCTGAAATTTTCCGATTTCCATTTCTTTTTGGAATAGAACTCTTCTTTCTCCTTGGAATGGAACTCTTCTTTCTCCTTGCAATAGAACTCTTCTTTCTCCTTGGAATGGAATTCTTCTTTGACCTTGGAATAAAACTCTTGCTTCTCTTGGAATGGAAGTCTTCTTTCTCTTTGGAATAGAACTCTTCTTTCTCCTTGCAATAGAACTCTTCTTTCTCCTTGGAATAGAATTCGTCTTTGACCTTGGAATGGAACTCTTCTTTCTCTTGGAATAGAACCTTTCTTTCTCCTTGGAATGGAACTTTTCTCTCTCCTTGCAATAGAACGCTTCTTTCTCCTTGGAATAAAATTCTTCTTTGACCTTGGAAAAGAACTCCTCCTTCTCTTTGGAATAGAACTCTTCTTTCTCCTTGCAATAGAACTCTTCTTTCTCCTCGGAATAGAAGTCTTCCTTGACCTTGGAATGGAACTCTTC